>VNJQ01001945.1:0-11952 GCA_008042515.1 Drosophila truncata
AAAGAGCTCGGGGAAACTGATGGGGATATTCATGTAATTCCATGTAACAAGGAATTATATATAGCAGTTTCCAAATATGTCCCATTAGGAAAAAAAACTTTGGAAATAAGATTTTTAGACTCCTTACGTTTTATGTCCTCTAGTCTAGACACTCTTGCTAGTAATTTAAATGATGAACATTTAAATGTTTTAAAATCACAGTATCCAAACAGTGAAGATTTTTCCCTTCTTCGTAGGAAAGGTGTTTTCCCCTATGAATATTTAGATTCAGTACAAAGACTGGAAGAATCTTCTCTCCCACCTCGCGAAATGTTTTATAGTAATTTAAATGAGACCGAATGTTCTGAGGCTGACTATGCGCACGCATGTAGAGTATGGAGTCACTTCAAGTGTCAATCACTTAAGGATTACCTAGTACTTTATTTGAAAACTGACGTTTTGCTATTGTCTGATGTATTTCAAAATTTTAGAGCAATTTGTATTCAAATTCATGAGCCTGACCCCGCACATTATTTCACAATTCCTAGTTTGTCTTGGGATGCAATGCTTAAGACTACACAAATTTGTCTCGAATTACTCACCGACATTGATATGATCAGATATATACAGTGTGGAATTCGAGGGGGATTAGTGCAAAGCAGTCATCGACATACCAAGGCAAATCACAAGTATATTAAAGATTTTGATTCATCAGAATACTTAATGTATGTTGATGCAAATAATTTGTATGGTTGGGCCATGTCTGAGCCCCTACCCTATGGGGAATTAAGGTGGTTAGGAAGTGATGAAATAGAATTGTTTAATGTTGGCAACATTAAAGATGAAAGCGAGTATGGTTATATTTTAGAGGTTGACTTAGAATATCCATACTCGTTTCTGTCCAGCAAACAAGTTTGCCAATTCAAAAGTGATAAAGCTAATAGCTGATCTCCGTGACAAGGAGAAATATATAATTCATTATAAGACAATACAACAGTGTTTAGCTAATGAATTAATGCTTAAAAAAATGCACTTCATCATCCAGTTTAAGCAGGAGCACTGGTTGAAAAAATATATTGATGTAAATACTGAGCATAGGACTAGGGCTAAGAATACTTTCAAGAAAGACTTTTTAAACTATTAAACCACAGCATTTATGGCAAGTGTCTTGAATTAACAGAAAAGCGTGTTGATGTCCGTCTAGTCACTCAATGGGATGCCCCACCCATTGGTTCACAAGGAGGACGTCCCCGAACATGTGCAAGGAATCTTATTAGTAAATCAAATTTCCATAGTGTGACTAAATTTACTGACAGAATGTATGCAATTCAGTTAAAGAAACTTCGATACGTTTGTGATAAACAAGTTTACTTAGGTTTTGTAGTTTTAGAATTATCCAAATGGAAAATGTATGATTTTCATTATTCATACATGAAGCCAAAATTTCGAGATGCTCTAAAACTTAATTATATGGATACTGATTCATTTATTTATTCAGTCAAAACTGAAGATTTGTATGCTGACATTAGAAATGATGTTGAGTATAAATTTGATACTTCTGAATATCCAAATGAATTGGCAATTAAATATAATTTTAAGCAGTGTAATAGAAAACGGTTAGGTTTCTTTAAGGATGAATTGAATGGTAGGTTGATGACTGAATTCGTCGGCTTACGTTCAAAGATGTATGCATACACATCTGAAAGTGTAGGTAGTCAGCCTCAGAAATGTATTAAAAAGAATAAAGGAATCAAACGAAGCTGTCTAGAGAAAATTACATTCGAGGGGGGGTATGCACATGTTTAGATCTAGAGGACATAATATAAATACTGTAAAAGTAACAAAAATTACATTAGATAATAAAGATGACAAAAGATTAATTTGTGATGATGGAGTTTCAACTCTGGCGATAGGACATTATAAGTCAATTCGAGGGGAAATAGAAGAATGTATGTCAACTCTCGAAGCAGACTCAAGGATTTGGCTTAGCCAAATAGCTGCGGACCCTCCAAGAAATGAGAGGGATAACACTAATGTTAAAAGAAAATTAGATGACATTGAAAGTGCGCTAACCATATATGATTTAAATTTAATGTCACACCTCCAGCAAATTGATGAAATGAGTGGTCCAAAAATTAGATTTTAAAAATAATAAATCCTGTTTATAAATAAAACAACATAGGTATTTTTATATAAGATTGTAATATAAAACTTTATTGAATAATGTTTAAGTCCAAGATACTTAAATTTAGAAATAAGTCAAATATACATATACAATACTAAAAATAATGTAAAATATAAATAAAATATAAAAATATATACATGTAAATAAAAGAAAAATAAAAAGAAAACTATTTCTGAGTCTTTTAAAATGTTATAAAATTTCAGATTTTTCGATCCAACTGTCATCAGCCTTTGAGAAATTGAGCCAGCGCATAAGCACTTTATTTCCCTTTGTCTTCAGCACTTTCTCAACTAGGTATTCATCTGGGAAACGGGTAAGTATGTAGTAGGATAAGTATTTTGTACTTTGACAATTCTAAAAATTTCTGTGCTCCAATTTGGAGTATATGACTTTTCAAATACTCCTTTATATTTACTTATTCGTACATTATCACCGATCTTAAGTTTACTACCTGTAAATTGTTTAATGTTACTGTATACAGTTTTCAAAATATGTTGCTCATTCTCACTCTTTACATCAATGGGGGACATTTTTATTGTTCTGTGTGGTTTATTGTTGTAAACGGATATTAGTTCTTTGTACATATAAATCCACTTATATGTTCCACTGAAACTAAATTCTCTCCACATGAGTTCTTTTAATGTTCTATTAAATCGTTCAACAATTGAGGCCTTTAGGGTACTAAATGTTGAATAGTGACTAATTTTATTTCGCTTCATTAATTCATAAAATTTAGAGTTAAAGAACTCTTTTCCATCATCAGTTTGTAGATTCTTAGGTACTCTACCATTCGTTTTAAATACTTTTTCCATTGCCTCAGTCACATCTTTAGCAGTTTTCGATTTAATTGCTTCACCCCAAGCAAATTTAGAAAATGTGTCGATTACTGTTAAAAGGTAGCGATATCCATTATCCAACCAAGTCAACTTGAAATAAATCGTCAATCCCCTTTATAATAACCCTACGTCGTAAAAAATGCTTACGCGATGGAGCATGTAATTCATTAATTATACCCCTTCTTCTCATATTTAAGCAGTAACTTGAACTAAAATTAGAATATTTAAATATCTATATATATTATTTTATTTTAGAAAATTTAGAAAGTCTATATTTTTCAATAATCAAAACCTCAAGTCTTTCCAATCTGGCTTCAATGTCTGCTGTTGCAACATCAGGTATAGAGACAATTAATTCTTTTTGATGTGAAATAATTGAATCTTTTAATTTTTTTTATAGATTCATCAACGTATTCTTTTGAGACTACTTCTAAATTTTTTTTTGCGTTGTATTTTAAAATTTCCATGTGTATCAATGTCGATTGCCTCAAATCCATTAAAACTTTCATCTTTTTCTATTTGATAATTCGTAATCAATGATGTTAGGCGGCGAAAAACAACAAAGAAGCCTTCCAGGTAAAACGGCTATGCAGCACAGTGGTTACGGTTGAGCCACCATTAAGATTCAATGACGTGCCTCAATGCTATCGCTGCCAGGCCTTTGGACATACCAAGCGCTACTGCCAACTAGAGCACCGGTGCGTCAAATGCGGAGGTGAATAACCTACTGTTGAGTGCTCAAAAGAACCAGCGAACCAGCCCAATGCCTCCATTGCGATGGCCCACATGCAGCCTCATATAAAGGCTGCCCAGCCTACAAAAGGGCAACGAGTGCGTTCGCTCCCAAGCCGACAGCCCCACGATGCCAGCAACCGAACCCCATTAGGATAGACCCCAACATAAGCTACGCCAGTGCAACCAAAAACGCTGCACCACAAACTGAGGTAAATCCCAATCCCAATCATGGATTATCAGGCAACTCCTTAGACGCTGTAATGGAGTCTATGTTCGAGCGCATGATGGAAAAGGTCATGAGCCAAATGACCCAAATGATGGCCACCCTTTGCAACTCACTATGCAAACGGGCTTAGAACTCACCATATGGAATGCCGACGGCCTGGTTAAAAGCAGGCCAGAAGTCGAGCTTTACTGCAAGACTCACAAGGCCGATATCCTCTTTATATCGGAGACTCACTTCACTGAACGATCATACCTTACCCCTAGAGGATATGACATCATTGCCGCAAACCACCCAAATGGAACAAGTCGAGGGGGCGCAGCCATCCTTATCCGCAGCAACATCAAATACGACACGTTCCCAGCCATACGAAAGGACCGGGTGCAATGCGCCCTAATAAATGTCCCCACCACCAATGGAGACAACATAATCGCAGCTGCCTACCTACCTACCCTCCCAGGCACAGGGTCAACGACCAGGAATTTGGGATGCTCCTGGATTGCCTTGGCCCCAAAGTTCCTAATAGGCGGAGATTTTAATGCCAAACACCCCTGGTGGTGTTCTAGGATCAGAAACCCAAACGGCCGGGCACTATACAGCCAAATACAATCCCGGAACTTGCGTTGCCATGCGACCGGAGCACCCACATACTGGCCCACGGATCCATCGAAAATCCCGGACGTCCTCGACTTTGCCATCTCCGGAGGCTTGGACTCTGCCGGAATTCAGGCCAGAGAAGTGGAAGACCTTCTCTCGGACCACAGCGCTTTTGCAGTATCGCTGTACACTTCAGCCATGCTTAAGTCAGCCCGCAAAAAGCTGATTTTTAAGAGGACAGATATCGGCAAATACCAATCCTGGCTGAACTCTGCCTCATGACATTGAAGCCGCTGTCGAAGAGTTAACCGCCCAAATTCATGCGGCAGCTTCAGAAGCTGCGCCAAGGCTCTCCAACCGCCCGCGTGCCTCTGACAGAGACATCCACTTCTGGAGCCCGGAAGTCACAGGGCTGAAGCTTGAGAAGCAGCGACTACGGAGAGTGTAGATGCTCTCTAGGAACCCAAGGGACAAAACTGCCCTAAACAGAGTGTCCAAATTGCTGACAGAAATGCTGGTGAGTCTAAGGAAGGAGGCCTTCGACGGGTTCGTTGAACAGTTGGAACCGGGAGAACCGCAACACAATCTGTGGCGAGTTACGAACAATATCAGACGGCCTCTTAAGCGAATCCCACCAATCCGGAGAACCGACGGCAGCTAGTGCAGAGCAGAGATGGACCGGGCCAACGCGTTTGCCGAGCACCTAGAAAGCGTATTTACACCAATTAATCGCTGCTCACCAGAAGAGGCAGCCGAAACAGTCCGGCTACTAACCGAACCTTCCAGGGATGCCGATCCGATAACACCAGTCACAGAAGGGGAAACAGCCGCTCTGATCTCCATCATGAACAACAGCAAGGCCCCGGGCGATGATGGTATCAATGCAAGTGCATTAAAGTTACTACCACCTCCAAGTATTCAGCTCATCACAAAAATATACAACAGATGCTTGCAGATTGGGTACTTTCCGATCAAATGGAAAAGTGCCCAAGTAGCTATTATATTTAAGCCCGGAAAACCTGAAGCCAATCTCGCCTCCTACCGTCCAATAAGCCTACTGCCAGTGCTGTCCAAAATACTCGAAAAAGTATTTTTGAGTAGAGCTTTGCCGGTGCTGGACGAGGCTGGACTGATCTCTGATCACCAGTTCGGCTTCAGGCGGTGCCATGGAACCCCAGAGCAATGCCATAGAATCGTGCAGTACATCCTGGACGCCTTTGAAACCAAGAAGTATTGTATGGCTGTTATGCTGGACGTCAAACAAGCATTCGATCGGGTCTGGCACCCCGGTCTTCTGCTCAAGCTGAAGACAGGCCTCCCCCGACCGTACTACCAGTTCCTGAAGTCCTTCCTGGAAGACCGCAAGTTTGCGGTGAGATGCGGCGAGGCCATATCCGGGCTCAAAGAGGTTCACGCTGGAGTTCCTCAAGGAAGCGTACTTGGTCCGCTTCAATAATGAAAAGTCTACCACCATCTTTTCTCTCCGCCCGGACAACTGCCCATCAGTCAGCCTCAACGGTTCCCCAATCCCGCAGGAGAACACTCCCAAGTATTTGGGGTTCACATTGGATAGAAGGCTTACGTGGAAGCCCCACCTGGTGAAAAAAAAGAAACAAGCCACCGAACGACTAAAATCGTTCTACTGACTCTTGAATAGAAGGTCCAAGCTGCGGACTTCCTCGAAGCTCCTCATATACAAATCCATCATTCGGCCTATTTGGATGTATGGTATGCAGCTGTGGGGCACCGCAAGTAAATCTAACATACAGCTAATCCAAGCGTTTGCGAACAAAGCTCTCCGCATTGCTACTGGGGCCCATATCTTCCATGACAACGCTACCATTCATGAGGTCCTAAAATTTCCATGAGTCAAGGACGAGATAAAGAAAAGCAGCGAACGATACATGCAAAGGTTGCATAACCACCCGAATATACTAGCCATCTCCCTGCTGGACAACAGCGCGCAGACAAGAAGACTGCGTAGGACCCATCCGTTGGACCTCCCCTGAACATCCTAACAATGGCCTAACTCAGTCACAATAGGCGAAGTTATTTTTATAAAATTTAATAGTTGTCCATAAGGGACAGTTTTAAATAAACATCATCTGATTATTATAAAAAAAAAAAAAAATGATAGGGATACTCTAAGATCTTGTATAGCTTTATCAACATAAGCTTTTATGACAATGTCACCATCTTTTTTGGGAAAGCCACCATTTCTAATACGTCTTCTTTGAATGTTAAAGTTGCCATCCGAATCTATGAAGAGTCCTGATGAAGTTTTCTCATATCGGTTTAACTGATTAGAGCTCTGCTTTTCATGTATTGTATATAGCGTCGAATATTTCGCTGCTCGTATTCCTTTCCCTGACAATTAGGAAGATAGTTTCTTCAAAACACATTAGTTTTCAATAAAATTAGTCTATAAATTTCCAATTCATTTGCATTATAATTTTGGGGAATATGGTGACATATTAAAGAATATAATCCATTTGTAAGTTGCCAGTTTTGACCGTCATCAAATTTAATCTTATTATTGGAAACATTTATTCGACTACTCCCAAGCATTAATTGACCATTCTCATTTTTTCTAGGGCCATATGTCTAATCCAAAACATGTTCTCGTGTTAGTTCACTAATGTTGAAATTTTTTGTACTCTCCTCATGTTTTGATGATTGATTCAATATCGAAGTTGATGCGTGGAAAGACTGTTGACTTGTTTCCACAGGTGATGCTGTAGGAGAGAGTAAATCATCATCCTCTATAGCTGGTTGAGAATAGAATTGATTATCAGCATCATCATCACCATCATAATTAATATTACTCTTTATCCCCCAATCATTTGATTTTGAAACATCATCATATTTAGGAGTCGAATTTCGTTTATTTGTATCAAAAAATAAAAGTTTCCTCTTCTTTTTCATATGTGGTGTTTCAAAGTCTAATGGATAATTGTTTTGTTTAGTTTTTATTTCCGTCTTTTCATTTATATAATCCTTAGCTTCAACATGATGTAATTTTTTGTTATCTTTAACGAGTTTGTGTAATGGTTCAGTTATAGGTTTAAAAGTAATAATATTTCGAGACTGAAATTGTTTTAATTCCGAGATTTTTTTTTTTAACATTTCGACTTTTTATCAATCGTTTCAAAATGTTTTCATTCATTTTGATTAATTTTAAATTTAGGAATTTAGATTTAATGTGGCTATTGCTCCTTGGCGGTTGGAATATGAACTGGGAAATAAAACATTTTGCAAATGTATATATAGCATATATCAAATAATTTAAGCTGAGCTGATAGCTAATCACCTTATCCGACCTGATAACTGATCTTGTAGCTGATCAGATAAACAGACCTGATCAGGTTAACTGGTCTGGTAGCTGATCAGTTAAACAAACCTGATCAGGTTAACTGGTCTGGTAGCTGATCAGTTAAACAGACCTGATCAGGTTAACTGGTCTGGTAGCTGATCAGTTAAACAGACATGATCAGGTTAACTGGTCTGGTAGCTGATCAGTTAAACAGACCTGATCAGGTTAACTGGTCTGGTAACACATCACTTAATCGGCCTTTGGAAATGAACCAGTTCGTCTTTCAACTATTTTTTAAGTTGTAAGCATAATGCTGAAAGTAAATTTTTCAAATTCCCAAATAAAAATAATGTTTAAATTTTATTACATATATATATATATTTTATTTATAATTTATTACATATAAATTTGAATTCAATATTTCCATCGCAATATTTAATTAAATTATATCTTTTAACACTAAAATAATCAAGGATATAGTCCTCAACATTATTAAACCTCTCAGGGAGGTAAACATAATGGTTATCTAGCTCCAACCTAATGTTGGAGCCAAATTTACCATTTATTCTTTTTGCTGAAAAAATTTCAAATCTTGTATTATACGGCAGTTGATTAAAATTAAATTTGGTTTTAACTCGACACGAGTTAAAAGCAAGCATAAGAGGATCCATTTGTATGTCCTCAATAAGAGCATCCAAATCCTCTTGGGACACACCAAGAGGCAATTTGGATGCAAAAGTGTTAGAAGTGTTACTCATATTGTTATTGGTGGTGTTGTTCTTCTTGTTGATGCTGGTGGCTACTAGCTGGTGGCTACTAGCTGGTGGCTACTACCTGGTGGCTACTAGCTGGTGGCTATTAGCTGGTGGCTATTAGCTGGTGGCTACTAGCTGGTGGCTGCAAGTAGTACAAATGGTGTTGATGGGCTGCTCAAAAATAATTGCATGTCCAATTTTTTGGATGAAATAAGATATGAGTTGAATGGCTGTGAGCTGTAATTTCTCGAGTTATACCAGTTCTGAAGGTTAGAGGTTTTTTACCATTGGTGCCTATGGTGCCTAACAGCACGTAGCGCTGTGAGTAGTTTAGCATCAGGTAGCGCAGAAATTGTGAAGTCTATCAACAATGCAAAGATGGCGAAGGCACAACTTGAGGAAAACCAGAGACATAATAGAAAAATGGAATCGGTAGCAGGGGGGGACGGTTTGTATTTACAACTATACAAGAAAGGCTATGGCAAATCATTAACAAAAAATAATAAAAAACAAAAACGTAATCAAAAAAACTACTAAATGAGCTACCCAAAAGATAATGCTCTCTAAACTTTGATATATACAAATTTGCATTTAAAAATAATTCACAATTTCGAGGAGCTTATATGAAAGATGGGTTACCCAAATTACCACTTCACTTCGAAAGTGGGATTATCAATTTAGCAGACTCGACATCTGAAGGAACGCACTGGGTAAAATTATAAAGATCAGACTACTTTTACTTTGATAGTTTTGGATAATATATAATTAGAAACGGTTTCAAAAATGTGGTACTTTTAATTGTGGTTATTTATGTCTGTCTTACTAGACTGCAATTCGCATCATGAAACCTCCACTAAACGTGAAGTGGACAATATGATCTTTTACAATTGGTAGACTATATCGTTCCTTGAAATTTATTCGCTTGGAAGTGGGAGGAGAAATGTGCTCCTTGACGGGTAAAAAATTCGGCAGTTCGTCAAGGAAAAATATCATTCAACGATCAAAAGTCAGCACCAGCACCAGAAATCGCCACCAGCCCCCACAACCTCCGGCCCCAGCTCCAACAGCCACCAGCTCAAGCAGTCACCACCAACAAATATCAAGATCACCAGCAACAACAAATCCAGCAACAACACCAGCTCTTGTGGATCCACAATCCAATCCAATTATCTTTTTTGAATAACACACAGGATTTGCACGCGCTTGCGGCAGGTATCTGCTAATCCGTTGGATCCGTTGATGCTTGCTTTTATTAATAAAATTATTAATTTTTGCTTTGACTTGATATTTTATTTGCTCCTCAGCTTGGCATTACAAAAATATATATAGAAGATCAAAAAAATACATTGACAGTATTTTCAACCCAAAAAAAATGTAATTTCAACCCACGATAATTTTTCCTGTCTATATACTTCAAAAGCCAACGAGACGCCGAACATTTGAAGTTAAAATTCAAACATTGTTTTTTTATTTTTGGCCTATGGGACCGTCCACTGCGCAATGTTGGATTTCTAAAACAATTCGAACTCCGGAATACGAGTGGAAGGGTAGCTCCTATTTTTACAATATTAAACATTTTAATTTTCGCACTGTCACTTAGAACGATGTGGGGCATTTTCCAACCAATGCTATTTATAGCCATTTTATGTACTTTTCCTTCAACTGTAGTAACATATACATATATCATTAGCATTTTTTTGTAAGCAAGAGAATGAGAATGAATGAGTAGTCCTCAGCAAATTCCATCAACATTTTTAAAGGTACAATCTACCCAGCATTGCAGTTTTGTTGACCGACTGAGAAAAAATTCTTAATAGTTATTGTAATACCAATAAACCGTGTCCTATCCACTTCACATCCGTTCAACTCATATCTTATTTCGTCCAGAAAATAGGTTACTTTTGAGCATACCTTCAACACCATTTGCACTACTTGTTTCTGTATTCATATTAATAATTCAGGTAAGTGTTCCTTCAATGTGGAGAAAGCTTTCACATGGAAGATATAAAGGTCAGAATTCTGTATAACAATTCCAATTTGGTAGTTTTCTTTAAATGTTGCTTGATAAGGAAAATAAGTATGGAAAAAATTTCGCGGTATAATGTTAATTTTATATCCTGGGGGAACGATGATTCCAATAATAATTAATAATTAATAATTAATAGCTCGGAAGGTTTCCCCCTACGGAAATGGACTTCCAACAGTAAGGCAATTTTAGCAAACATCCTGAGTGAACATCTCCTTCGCACTGACTTCATCGAGATTGATGCTGAGAGCACGGCGAAAACTTTGGGGGTGCGGTGGAAGGCGACGTCGGATGAGTTTTTTTTCATTCCGCCGAAATTATCTTCCAAATCGTCTTTGACAAAACGGCGGGTCCTGTCCCAAATTGCAAAACTGTTCGATCCAGCAGGCTGGCTTGCCCCCTTTATTGTCCGATCCAAAATGTTCATGCAGGATATTTGGCTCCAGGACCAAGGGTGGGACGACGCTCTCCCTCACGAATTTTCTCAAAAATTTACCTAAAAAATTACCTAAGGAGCGAACATCCTTTTCGCGTCCATTTACATCGATATTAAGAACTACACCGGACGAGCCTGTCTTATTTTTTTTTATTTTTTTTGTGGCCCTTATGAAACCAGGCACGTGCCTGTTGGGGTTAGGTATTAGTAGTCGCGATGGAAAATATAGAAAAGAATACGATGAAATAAACTACTGGCGTGCTGCCTGAATGTTTGCTTGCATGCGTACTAAGTGTGTTAGGATTAAAGTTTTTAGTTTAGGAAGACTATCTACATGTGAAATTATTGAGTACAAATCATTATAACTTGCACACAGTACTCTAAAGGGTTCATGCAATTCAAATGAGGTTCTACAATGGCGCAAAACTAAGGGTATATAGGATCTAGTATTTCTACTCGGTACGTGGAAATTGAGCTGACCTAACAAGTCAGTACTTTCCACGTCGCCATGAATAAGGTTATAAATAAAAGTAATGCCTAGCATAATTCTACGATTGGCTAAGGAGGGTAAGTTAATTAGGAGAAGTCTACTATGATAGGAGGGTAATCTCTGTTCAGGATCCCAGTTTAAGCCGCGTAGAGCGAAAAGCAAAAAGTTCTTTTGAACCGATTCTATGCGTTTACTGTGGACCCCATACTGGGGGCTCCAAACGCAAGATCCATATTCTAAGATAGGACGAACTAATGAAATATATAAAGTTTTAGTAACGTATGGGTCATCGAATTCTTTCGACCACCGTTTAATAAATCCCAGCATACTCCTGGCTTTATTTACCATGCACGAAATATGATCGATAAAGTCAAGTT
>VNJQ01001947.1:0-24944 GCA_008042515.1 Drosophila truncata
TCTAGTGTCCCGCAAGGGAGCCACTTGGGTCTCTTATTGTTTACATTTTTAATTAACGATCTGCCCGAAGTTCTGACTAACTCTAGTGTGCAAAAACTAACTCAAGCTTTGTGTGCAATATAAGGACGTCGCTTGCCAGTCTGATTTAAAAACAGATATTGATAGCTTCCAAACTTGGTGCCGCGTAAACTTACTTAACTTAAATGGCTCTAAATGCTTATGACATTCTTCCGTGTCGTACCCAAGCTTGCAACTTATACGCTTAGCTGCTGCTCTTTGGAAAGAATTAACTCAGTTGATCAGTTGATCAGTTGGATCCCGAACTTGACTTTATCGATCATATTTCGTGCATTTATTAAACGGTGGTCGAAAGAATTCAGTGACCCATACGTAACTAAAACATTCAGGCGGTACGCTGGTAGTTTATTTCCTATGCAGTCCTCCAATTTTCATGAAATAAAAACCGAAGTTCTGGAATAATAATTAATGGCCAAGTACTAAGTTTAGTAAATATGTATTGAAAACTGACAGTAATAATTTTTTCCGGAAATTTTACCGATCGCTTCAATGGCAGCTTTATAATATAGTCGTCCGATCCGGCCCATTCCGACATATGTACGAGTGAGAGTATATAGAAGACTAACTACAAAGTTTCTTTCAGAGAGCTTTAAAACTGAGGAACAGACAGACGGGCAAAGTGACAAAGGGACAGACGGACAGATCGACTTTATAGTATCAGAGATATCTCCTTAATTGCGCACAGTGGTCCCTATGACCAATCTAGCGGAAGAAACGTTCATTTTTAACTAATAGAATCAATTTTGATTTCATTTAATTTGTAACACTTTGACAAGCTCGAAACAGCTTTTGAAAGAAAGTGCATTCCTGATCAGATGTGAGCTTTGAAACCTGTCCTATTTTCAGCACATGTTCATCGAAAAATGTAAGGCTGTTTGTAGTTCGTTTTCAAACATTAAAAACATTAAAAAAATATATATATCTTTGTTGAATAATAATAACTTTTGTTTCCTTAAAAGTAAGGTATTCACTAAATAAAAATTGTATGTTTGTGACCTGTCTTTCCATGTGTAGCAAATAAAACTGTTTTTTGTAAGTGGCTTTTAAGAATTGATTTTAAGCAGTTTACTAATTTTATAGGATTAGAACTAACTTTATTCAATAGTATTTAAGCTAATATTAGTATTTATGTATAGTGTCAGTCCTGGTAGTGTGAAAATGTCCAAAATGATGACCAACTACGTCCAACTCTTGGGTCTATTGCTTTTTTTAGGTGAAATGTCAGTCTGAAAGCGCTTTTTTTTCCATGTGGCTAGGCAAAATTGATCCATCAAAAAGTTGTTAATGCTAAATGGTTTTGTGTTTGGCACAATTTTCTTATGATCCACCAATTACATCATCATCTAAAACGTTAACAAAGTCGGAAAACTATTCATTTTAATAACGTCGTTACTGGACTGCTTCTAAATTTTCCAAAAATAATTAATGATTCTGATGATTCTGGTTCAGGTTAATTTCTATAAATTACATATGTATGAAAACGTAAAACTAAAAAAATTAAAACGAAAAATAAAAATTTAGTCATTTGCACTGTAATTATATGAATTTTTTCAACATTTTTTTGGGAGCTATGAGAAATACCTGTCGTAGCACGATAAAATTTAGAGGATTTACGTAACAAGATTTAAAAACTGTAAGTACAAAGTTTAATTAAAATATCTATTCATTTACTCGAGTTATTAATAAAATTCCGCTAGAAAGGCCATTTGGACCACTGTGCTGCGTTGCAAACTTCTGACTGAAACTATAATACCCTGCAATGAATATAAAAATCAAGAAGTATTTATGGAGTGTTTCCAGGCCCACCGAGTGCCTAATGCGTTCAGCGGTTTTATCTGTTTTCCTATCCAAGTTTCTTGAACAGGTTGCTCCCAATGCTTTGGGAGGCAGGTGCGGCTGTCGAAGGTTCGACATCCCTAGCAGTCCATGAACTTCGTCGTGATAGCTTTAGTTTTTTTTTATAAATCGCGTGAGGTCCCACGCCTACCTCCCGCCCAACCGACCAAAGGGCGCAGCCGTGTTACGTACGGCACGAACGCGTTCTAGATAGACTCGAGAGAAAGAAAATAGATTATAAAACGAGGAAAAATTAAGTTACAGTTCTGGCTAATTCTAAAAGCAATACAGTCTTTAGTCTTTGAAGGCTTTTAATGCCTTCTATACTGTTAAAAAGACGATTGTAATCCGTACATAAAACCCTAAGGGGTTCATGTACTTCAAACTCTCGCCTACAGTGGTTAACTACTAAAGGGATATAAGTTCGAGATGTTAAACGGGGAACATGGAAGTTGAGAAGGCCTAGTAGGTAGGGGCTCTCCACATCACCATGTATAAGTTTATGTAAAAAGACGACGCTAAGCATCGTCCTACGATAAGCTAGAGAAGGTAAGATAATTAAAAGAATAAGACGGCAATCTTAGGTCAATATCCCAGGATAAGCCTCGGAGAGCAAAAAGTAAAAAGTTCTTTTGGACAGATTCAATGCGGTTACTATGGACTACGAATTGAGGACTCCAGACACATGAACCGTACTCCAATATGGGGCGAACTAACGAAGTAAAAAGGGTCTTCGTTACATAAGGAGAGTCAAACTCCTTTGCCCACCTCTTAATGAATCCAAGCATTCCTCTGGCTTTGTTAACCATACAGGAAATATGTTCGGAGAACGAAAGCTTAGGACCCAAGCGGACCCCCAGATCATCTACCAGAGTAATTCTTTCCAAAGAGCTGTTGAGATGTAAAGCATTACCATGACACCATGCTTTTGAAGTTGTCAAGATCCGATTGTAAGTCTGATTGGCATAAATTATCCCTGTACTGCAAGCAAAGTTTAACGTCATCAGCGTACATGAGTACTCTGGATTTAGTTAGAACCTGCCGCAAGTCATTGATAAACAATGTGAAAAGCAGTGGTCCAAGGTGGCTACCCTGTGGGACGCCAGATGTGACCCTGAGGCTGTTGGATAGAATCATAGAATCAAGTTTCCTTACCTGAAGAGAACCGAGTCAAAAGCTTTACTGAAGTCCGTGTAAATAACATCGGTTTGAAAGTTACGTTGGTGTTGCAGGTGAGGAGTAATTACATTCTCGAAAATTTGGGAATTGCCGATAACTTAGAGATTTCTCTAAATGAAAGCGAGGAAGGATATAAATTAGGTTTTAGTTTAGTGTTAACAAAGTTATAAAACTGTTTTGGGTCCTGCGTGAACTGGACCTGACAACGAGTCAAATAATTTTTATAACACTGAGCGTTAAGCACGTTATAGTTAGACCGAGCACTGAGATAAGAGGAAAAAAAACTTTTTCAACCGGTGAGTTTTTATTTATTATAAAGCCTAGATTTTACATTTTTTTAGCGTGTTAGCTGTTTGTTGATCCAAGGAGGTTTATTAGAGACCAACGGATAGGTTAACGGAACACATAAGGAGAAAAATGAGCTTGTGGCACTGTAAAAAATATCCAAGGCGGTTGCCATGTCAGAGCACATGTAAAGATCGGACCAATTGAATTCAGATATTAGAGCTTTTAGCTTCTGATAGTCAGATTTTCGGAAACAGTGGACTTTGGTTATTCTTCTAGCAGATGTAGTTTCTAACACTGTCCCAGTATCGATAGTCACTTCGAAAGTTGGATGGTAAGGATCTTCAGGCTGCGTCATTGGAGGAACTCTGATTAGGTTTACGCCTGCAGGATCTGAAACAAAGCACAGATCAAGTAAGCGGTTTAAAGAATAAAATACGTGGTTAACTTGCGATAGGGTAAAATCAAGCAAGCCGTTAAAGAAGTCATGCTGTGCCGTATTCTGAGGACATTAGACACGCCATCATTAGACCAATGAGCCCCCGGGATATTAAAGTCACCCAGAGTGACTAATTGGTCCCTGTCAGAAAGCCCGCTGGAAACTGCCTGAATTGCCGAAAGGTGTTTCCAATAGGTTGGCTCTTCTGAAGATGGAGGAATGTAAGAGCAGGTTACATAAACAATGGTACCTGTGAAAGATAATTTAACGCAAATGAATTCAATGTCCAAAAAATCATCAGATACAACCTGTTCAGGTATAAGGCCGAAAACGGTAATTAAAACTCCGCCACCATGCTGAGAAAGACGGTCTAATCTGAAAATTGTGTACTTACTCGGGAGAATTTCGGAGCAAAAAATCATCTGTTTCAACCAGGTTTCAGTAAACACAATTACCTGGGATGTGAAAGAAAAACTATCAGAATACAGTTTAAAGAGCTTACTGCGTAAGCCCCTAGTATTCTGATAGGAATAGAAGTGATAGATGTGGTTAGTTTTTTGGGACAGAAGGTACGGCGGTGGGCACTGCGGTTTGTGACGGCCTGGGTAGTTGTACTCCCACAGGCCGGTTTCTCTTATTTCGAGCCTCGTACTCCTTGACTACAACGTGCTCGGGCCAGAAGTCACCCGTGCAAATAGTGTCGAAGAGCTGGACTGAGACATTTATCTTAAACGATGAAGTGTCTCTGGCATACGAAAATTCTAATTGAGTTTTGCCTTGTATATAGGCTAGTACATCTTCCGATGCGAGATCAGGGGCAAGCCTCGAAACAAATATTGTTTTCGATGGTGGAACTGTTGTAAGGGTCTTACGTAACGTGATGTTACCAACATCGGCCGGAGTTCCGGGCATTGTTGGACCCTGGGTCGGTTTTATTACAGGATTTTGCGGAGCCAATGATTTGGGCTCCGCAACGGACACATCGGAAATTGCTGGCTGAGCGGCTTTTTTTGGCAGTTCTTAAATACACAGACAATATTTGAGGACATTTTCACAAGCCCGTGAACCACTGTGCACACAATCAGTTCCGAAAAAAGATCCAGAGAGAGAGAGAGAGAGAGAGAGCAAGAGGATTAGTATGTGAGCACAAGAAATCACAAGAGCGAGAGAGCTATGAACCGCTTATCTGCAGCTAAAAGCTAACGACACTCAAGCGGTGAAAAAAAACGGGATGAGAAGAAAAAAAGGAAATATAAGAAAACCGTCGTAGCACCAACTAAAAATGTTTATTAAAAGACTAAATTACACAGAAAAGTGCATGCACGCGCGGTAGCAAAACGGTATATATAATTTCTGATGATAGTTTATAAAATTAGAGGAAACCCCAGTGGTTTAAAATCAAAATAAACAAAAATTCGGAGCGCAAAACAAAAACACGACCGTTCGCTAAGAAGTAAGAGATCGATTTGTTCGCCAATTTTTTTACTTTAAAATAAATACTGACGTCTAACTAAAACAGACGCAATAACGCAACTTTTCCTAGTATAAATACCAATTCTGCGTTATTGCGTTAATATCGCAACTTTTTGTAGTGTAAACACCAGCTCTGCGTTATTGCATTACCTATCGAAATCAAACCTAACGCACGTTAGTTTAAATAGACTATTAGAATGCAAAAATTAAAAAAAAAAAAAAAACAAAAATCTTAAAGGAAGACCGAAATATGCTTGCACTACTTTCGTGACCAAATGACCATGATTTTATGACTTCTTGTTTTTTTCTATCAGTGTAACTTTTCAGAGATGCATAAATAATCTGTTGTAGGCTATAATCTAGAAATATTGTTTAATATACCTAAACGACATTATAATTTAATTTACTTCAACTTGAATTTCAAATTGCAATTAGTCAAGTTCATGAAGAAAGAAACTGAATCCTTAGGACATATTGTCACTACTAGTGGTATTAATCCTAACACAAATAAAACCAATGCGAACCAATCTTGCATAAATATCCAGAATGGATACAAAAATGCATAGTGCTGCTGAAGATAACTTAAATTACATAGCCATTACCGAAACATCCTTGAACTATTTCTCTAAACAAATAGAGATTGAAAAAAGACAAACCGGCACAGGTAATATAAGTCATTATTTTCAAATAGAGTTAGCCAAAATCCACATCAATGGGTGTTTTTGCACAAAGAAAAGCGCTTATAACTTTCAAGATGATGTCGACTTTCTGATATTCCAAAGGGCATATACCCAGTGTTAAAAAACTTCAGGCAAGTTAGCAAAAGTTCAAATATTTTTGCTTTTTACTTATTCAACTTTGAACGACTTTTTGTAATGAACATTTGATTTTGCTTTTGCTTCTGAATTTATTTTCAGAAATCGCAGTCAATTCATAGTCAAAAATCAAAAAGTATCAAAAATCAGCTGCAGTTCGTCAGATCGGCCAGTCCAGAACTAGCGGCCACGTTTAGCTAAGCCATGGGATACGGTCACAGTGTTATCACTGCATAAGAGGGCTCGCAGGATCTGTAGGCATGCAAATAATTATTATAGAGAAATACTATTTGGTGAGTCAATTAGCAATTTTAGCTTTTGAAATGAGATTCCGTCTTCTGGAAACAACCTGCAAAGTCCTTGAGACCGGCCGCCGAAGATTGATACTCCAGGTCAGTTTTCCCAAAAAAAAACCCTCATTTCGGATTTTATAAGTAGGAAGTTCGGGCACGTCCAGTACACTCCAGCAGAATCTCGTAAGCCATATTATCGCAGTCTAAAATCTGCGGCACAACAGAAAAATTGAAACTAGTTATTTTGAAGTAATAAACACACTGCCGTAGAAAAGTTGGCAAAATAATGTAGATAATTTCGCGGAGCGAAAAATAAAAAATAAAAGCGCAAAAATAACAGCTTTTATCTATACGTCAAAAAAACATTGAGTTTGTGTGATTGTTCAGCTTAAGCGGTTCACTTGTAACCAAAGTACACTAAAGCGGTGCCCCGAAAAGGCAAAAGAAATTGAGAAATGTGTAAAACTGAAATCGTTTTGCACAATTAAAGTCACTGTTTTTATTTTAAATGATCCATGTTTTTTGGCTTGTTAAAATACACAGAAAAGCACTGACCACTTGGCAACACTTTGAATGAAGGTGAAGCGATAAAAAGCACGTCCGACACAAAGCTTTGAGATTCATCTGCATGCTAAATCCGGTTATTTCATCATGCACCTGGCCATTTCAGCGGTCATGAGTGCTCGGGGCAGACAAACGCCTACTAATCTTATTTATTCTTGGACTGTGTACGCATCGGACCTCACACGTTACTGCGCATAATTTCGAGAAGCTTCTGCGATCTCTTTTACTGTTTACCTTTCACTAATGAAAATTTCACACTGCGATAGTTTTTAATTTTCTTTTAAGTTCACCGGTGAACTTTTTCGTACAACTCCATATTTATCAACTCTTCTTCGTTTAAAAAGCTCAACCGATGACAACCATGTTTCGATTTCGCTTTATTTTTCAATCAATTTGTTGGCTTTATTCTTTTCTGTATTCACATAATTCAAATACTCGTATTTCTTCGCTTGGAACTAACATTAGTTTTTATACTAATTATAGCTTCATATTTACTAAAAAGGCACTTAGGAACTTTTTTTAGGAAGAAAGTTTTGGCGAAGGTCTTCTTCTTCTTCTTTAATAGTAACCTTTTCATTTCTTGTTGATTAAAAGAAGGGATCGCAAATTGGAGTTAAGAATAAAAAACAAAAAAAAAATTGTGCTAGAGAGCTTATAAATTAAACATACAATATTTTTACACAAACAAAATAAACGTGTGTACAAAAAATCTTTTTTTTTTATTGCTTTTTAAGAATTATACTGGTCAATATGGTTTAGTTGTTGGAAAGATGGGTGTTTATGAATAAAGTGGACTATATTAATTTGGTTTTAGGTGCTTTAGGTTTACTTAATCTTTTAACGTTTTACAATAAGTTTATATCCGGGTACGATTAGCGGGCGGTTGCGGGTAACCTTCAACTATAATTAACTGTTGAAGAAATAGAAACGTGCAGAAAAAAATAATATTGATATTCAATTAAACGACCGATTAATTCCTCAACATACCGGCCCCCATATACGACGGTTCTATTTAAAGGAAACACAAAAATTTTTCCTAATGGGGCGCTTGTAGATTCCCTTAGCGGTTTTACCTGTGGCTACGCGAACCCCTGATCCTGACCAGGATGAACCTCTATAACTCGTCTCAACAGCCACTTGCTTTGCGGCTGATTTGGTTCCTCAAAACAATACAACATTTTGAGAGTCTTGTTGCCATTTCGTGTAAGCTTGAAGTGTACTGAGATACTCTAAGTTCCAGTGTTTTCAGAACCCTTGGACCTTGGCCTGCAATTGTCTCCAGCGCTGCAGAATGTCAATGTTTACATCCAAGAAAAATGGCTTCGGTACCGGCTCCGGGTTAGAGGGTTAAGGCTGTGATCGCTGGGTGCGACTAAAGGACGAGTATTTCGAAGCCCTTCTATCTGAATTAACAGGGTCGAATATTCCTCGAAAGTTAGAGTCGACAAGAAACTTTAAATCTCTTCATTTTGACTTGGGGAAATTGCGATCCGTTGCATGTCATCTAATTCTTGTTTAGCTCCATGAAAATTGGTACCAATTTCCGAATATACATCTGACATTGGCCCACGTCGAGCCTAAAATCGTTTAAAGGCGGCTATAAAAGCGGATGTTGTCAAATCACTGACCAATTCAATATGTATCGCTTTTGAACATAGACAAACGAATAATACAAACCAAGCCTTTCCAAACTTTGGTGTCCGACCTGTCGATGCTTTGATCGCTACAGGTTCAGCATAATTAAAGCCAGCGGGCGTGTTGAAGTTGTCAAAAGTTGAGTAAATAATTTGAGGGCTCGTATGTCTTCGCTGCAAGAAACAAGTACCTTTTTGTGGCCCAGGTTTCGGGTTCCTAGAATCCAATATCTTTGTCGTAGACTATGAAACGTTGATTCGACTCCAGAGTGTAACGACGCATAATGTTGAGATCAAACTAGTAAAGCAGCAATGGGAGATTCCTTAGGCAGGATTATGGGATGTTTAGCGTCAATTAGCCATAGAATTGTCCATGCGACCACCAACACGCATTACCTTCTGCTCATCGAAGATATGGTTGTATCGGATCACCTTCCATTTCTTTGACAATGACTGTTCGGTGCCTCTTGTATTCCATTTTGAAGAACTCCTCCTGAACGTGGGTGAACATCCTAGCTCGTGGATATTGTTGTTCCCTCAATAAACGAGACAATGAAGATGATCTCTGGTTCCGATGACGGAAATGCACTAACTTAACTTTTAGATTAACTTTTGGTTCGGCCTTTACCTCTAAGCATGCCTGTTCTTCTGTTGATAAAACATACTTAGCCTTAACGAGTGGCCAAGTTGAACGTGACTGAGATAGCCCAGCTGGTCCATTCCACCAAATGTGAAACTCAATGAGGTCTTTCGGAAGTATTCCTCGCGATGCGCAGTTAGCAGGGTTATTGCCACTTCTAATATGCTGCCAGTAGCTTCGTGGATATGCCTTTAAAATTTCAGCAGTGCGATTGCAAACATATGTGTTCCAAGTCCGTTGTGATCATGATAGCCAATGCAAGACTATTTCAGAGTCTCACCAACAATTGATTCTAGAAATAGGAATATTTAGTGATTGCTTGATCAGTGAAATCACTTTCGAGCAACTCGAGGCGAGTAATGGAAATAGTAGTCCAAGAGCCAATGGTCCCCAGGCCTTTACTAAAGTATAAAAGCTATAAGTTTTTCAATGTATGTCCTCAACACAGGTAAGAACGATCTTGGGTCGCGTTTGCTTTGACAGGTAACAGGTAATAAAAGTGTGTAAAATTGTGTCTCAAATTTAGAATAATATAAAACTCAGTTTTTACATATTTTACTTATGACAATAATAGAAGTCGTCTTGTCGAAAACCAGACACTTCGTACGGTTGCAACCCTCTGCCAGACACCCTTAAAGTAGATTTAATATTATATTTACTATACTTACGGTATAATATAAAAGCTGAATTTTATATATGTTGTTCGGGTAACTATCAAATGATGTTTTCTCAACAGCCAGACAGTTTCGGTAGTTTCTTCATGTTGTCAGGCACATCACAAATCCGATATAGGTGCGAACGCAAGAAATATACGCGTAAGCGAGTGCGATTGAAATAGCTTTAAATAGTTTTACTGCTCATCAGCTGTCCTTTTTTATATGTACGGAGAACTATTCAATTCAAAGCGTCAGGAGGATACCCACAATTCTCCTGTGGTAAGGACTTTAAAAGGTCGCAACAATTAGAGCTCCACTTTCAAAGTTTGAATTGAGCTTGGCTCAGGAGCAGAATTTATTCATATTTAAGTGCAAGATTCTTAATTTTGCATCCTGTGGAATATTGTCGAAGTAAGGGTCTCTGTTCAGAATGACAGCAGCGTTCGGATACAAATCGGCATAGTCAATCGCAAGCTGCTTAAGAACTCGAACGGCTAAGAACGACGATGAAGCCAGCGTTCTGCTCCTTTCTCCAAACTGTACGTTGGTATTGCGTCTGAGACTCGTCTGAGACCAAAACATATCCAAACATCTTTTCTATGTCAGCGCAAAATACATAAAGATGCTGACGGAAGCGAAGACATACTCTAATCAAATCCCTTTGAATAGGGGGGTATGTGCAGCAGCGAATTGAGCGAAAGACCCTTAAAATCCTTTCTTAAGCCGTCAAATACCACTCGGTGATAGTAGTACTACCTGGCTTAAACACTGCATGGTGGGCCTAGTAATTACAGTGTACTGGATCCTCAGCCGCTGCAGCTGCAGGCATCAATTCCATTTGTCCGCGTTTTCAAGTAGTCATCCATAAAATCAAGATATTGTTGTTTGAGTGCAGGGAATTCCGTTTTGAAGTGGCGAAGCGGTTTAAAGCTTGTGGCAACGTTGAGCCAATTGGCGAAATGGGCTCCTTGAATACCCTTGCAGATTGCAATTCGGCGAGCCGAAGTTTTGTATACCTCTGCAGATTGCAATTGAACTTTAAAACTAAAAACAGCGTGCGCGCTGTAGAACTTATCTTCATACTCGAGTATATCCAAGCCAGGGATGCTGCGAGTTAGTTGCCCCTTGCAGGCACCACCTTGTGGAAATAATAATAACAAACGAAATTCTGAAATAATAATAAGAGGCCAAATCCCAAATTTGATTGGAATATTTTGAGAAATAGCGAAACTATGATTTTTTTAGTATTACTCTGATTGTTCCTATGACAGCTATAGGATATAGTCGGCCGATTTTCATAAAATTAAAACTAAAATTCTGAAAAATTTTTAAGTGGCCAAATCTCAAATTTGATGAAAATATGTTAAGAAGCTGTGGAGTTATGATTTTTTTATTATTTTCCTGATTGTTCCTATGGCAGCTATATGATATAGACGTCTGATTTTCATGAAATTAAAACCGAAATTCTAGAATAATAATTAATGGCCAAAAATTAAATTTGGTGGAATTTTGTTGAAAACTGACAAAGTTATAATTTTTTTTCGAAAATTTTACCGATCTTTCCTATGGTAGCTATATGATCGTCCGATCCGGCCCGTTCCGATATATGTACGAGTGAGAGTATATAGAAGACTAACTGCAAGGTTTCATTCAGATAGCTTTAAAACTGAGGGACTAGTTTGCGTAGAAACGGACAGACAGACAGACAGACAGACAGACAGACAGACGGACAGACAGACAGACAGACGGACAGACAGACAGACCGACAGACGGACATGGCTGGATCGACTCGGCTGTTGATGCTGATCAAGAATATATATACTTTATAGGGTCGGAGATGTCTCCTTCACTGCGTTGCAAACTTCTGACTGAAATTATAATACCCTGCAAGGGTATAAATATAGAAACTTCGTAACACTGGAATTGTAACTTTACGCTTAACGATACACACAAGGCGTTATAATTTTTTGCAGTAGAACTTGCTATAATGCAATCTAACGTCAGAATTTTAAAGAGAACATATATGAACATAGGAAAATGCAAAATGGTAATGTTAACTTTCCAAATGTAGCTCTGGAATTTTAAATTTCGGCTTAACCGATCACAAAGTTATAATCACAAGGTTATAAGTTTTTGCAGTATGAACAGAAGTATATGTAAAATGCTTATGAAAACTTTACAAATGTAAATATGTATACATATTTCTATTTTCCTTATTGTAATTTTAATGATTACTTTTATTTATTTATAGATATTGACAACAATGGATTTTTGGACCAAAACGACTTTCTTTGCATGGCAGTAAGAGCTTGTGTAGTTGAAGGAAAGGGAGATTGCAGCACTTCTCGATTAGATGAATATAAAAAACTTATGAAGAACTTGTGGGAAGAAATTTCGGCCATTGCAGATGATGATAAGGTAGAATAAAATGCGAACTTTTTTACCAAAATTTACCAATATGTAAAATAGGTTAATTAAGGCTTATTAAGTTTACTATTTAAGTTTATGGTAAATAATTTGCGTTCACCTAAACATATTATATTTACAGTTACAATTTTACATTTCCTGTACATTTACCGATTGTATAGATTTTATAATACATTCGTCCGATTTTCTTAAAATTAAAACTCAAAATATGAAATATTACAAAGCCATGTTTCAAATTAAATTAAAATATTTTAAAAATTTTCTATCGCAACTGTATGATATAGTCGTCTGATCCGGCCAGTTTCGACTTAAGTACGAGTGAGAATATTTCTGCGGGTCTGTTCACACTAGGCTGCTTTATTGCGTTAACAGAGAAAATTAACTTATTTTTACATAGGCATTGTATGGGGCTTAATGATGGGGAAATAATAACAGGCTTTCGTCGTTGTGCAAATTGCTCAATTTTTTTGAAGCGAAGCTTTCTTACGGACGGTTGGTATAAATCTTATTCAAACGTTAAGTAATACCAGCCCCCTCCTCGACCTAACCGAAGGTGCATGCAGAACAGAGAACTGCAAAGATCACAATTTTTTCAATCATACGCAAAACTTTGCTTCAACGATTATGAATTATCGTAAGCAAGCGTCTTCAAAGCGAACATTCAGTTCCAATCACTCGTGCCTGGTTCGTCATGATTTTCTTGGATCGAACGCTTTGTGTGAGCAGCATAGAATGATTAAGAATTCTGCTTGCATTCAGATTGGTCACACCGATCTACTTATTTCATCATAAGCCGAAATTCGCCCGCCCGCGGTTGTATTAATTTTTGGGGATCCATAGCGGTACCTTGGTAAAGAGGATGAGGTCCGTCTTGTCAGCTCCTTGAGCGCTGAATCCATAATCGATCTGAGGGTCGATGGACATACACCCGTGATAATTATGCTTATGTCATCCGCATAGGGTGTTATTTTTGGGGCTTTCCTCTCGAATCTCTTGATCAGGTAGGCGTTCTAGTCGGCTCTAGGCGGCCCATTATTGCGTCTCTACATACGATGTTAAAAGCCGCGGGTATGTCTACACACGCTCCGGGGGCGTATTCTTTATCATGCAGGGCTTTCTTGATGGTGGCTACTAGCGAAAGTACTGCCATCTCCTTTCCCTTTTGTGTTGGCATGCTGCTTGGTTGACAACAGTTCCCCCACATCGTTCCTGATGCAACGGCTTTTCTAGCGTCTTCAGTAAGAATGAGGTGAGGCTTATAGGTCTGTAGTCCTTAGGGCTCACGTGCTCTTTCCTGGTTTGGGCAGAAAGACAATCCGAGAGGTCCTCCACTAGATAGGGATATAGCCCATGCTTATACAAGCTCTGTAGGTTGCTTAGAGCCATGGGGTGATCGCTTCTTTGGTCACCTGTAGCATGGTTGGGAATATTCCATCTAGACCCGGTGCTTTTATCCCCGCGAAGGAGTCTATAGCCCAGTGAAACTTCTCGAAGTTATTAGATCTGTTGGAAGATGCTCTTCACACGTTGATGATGCTCATTGGCATCGGTTACTTCTGTGCATCCTGGGAAGGGTGCTTCTATTAGTGCTGACTCTGTATGGGGGGTTGCTTCGATAGCAACTTCCTGAGTCTCGCCGTTACTGGGGCCGTCTCTATGTTGGAGCAGAAGTTTCTCCTAGAGCTTCTTTGCACCCTGCGTATTTCCTTCTTGTAATCTCATAGTACTATTTTGTTCTCTTCGTGGATTATATCATCTTTCGCCAGTTTGGCGATTTTGAAGAACTCTCTGATGTTGTTGCGTTGGAGAGAGAGGTCCCTGTTCCTCCATGGTGGCTTAGTTCTCTCCCTGTTTCTTGATACCGGGCATGATACATGTTACGCATTTAGTAATTTCTTGGAGAGAGTCTCAAGGGACTTTTCTATTTCCTCCGCGGGTCTTACTTTGCCCGGACAAGGCGGGAGTCTTGCGGTGATTGTCCTTTTGAACTTGCCCCAGTTGGGGTTCCGGGGGTTTCTGAAGATAGGTGGCTTTGGAGAGTGTTCGAAGTCGCATTGGAACTGTATTTACTTGTGGTTTGAGAAGGATGGTCTATCGAGGGCTTTCCGTTCTATAACCGCGGTGCCCTGCCCTGCTACAAATGTTAAATCTAGCACGTTGGAGGAGGTTGGACCCACGAAGGTATGCTCCTCTCTTACGTTTGCTACATATTGGTTGGTACTAAGTTAAGTCTAAAAGTGACTTACCTCGTTTATGTCTGGGCTCCCCCACACAGTAGTTGCTGGTCTTTCGGGCTGGCATCCACCAGGATCCTGAGTTCCTCCGGTGGGGCTGTCCTATCTTGAGCCATGTAGCAGAAAGTTGCCAGGAGTTCCACCGACGCGTGCTTGCTTTTATGGAGGTTGAGCTGCAGCACCCTCAGAGTCATGGGTATCTTGTTCAGCTCTGGACGGGTTGACTATGACTGTTAGGTCACGGTTCTCTTTCTTCTCCTCCAAAACGAATATAGTCATCTTCTGGGCAGCGTCGATAATGGAGTCAAGACCTAAGTCCTTCTCCACTTCGCCTGCTTGTAGGGGGTGTGCGTCCTTGTCCCCAGGGTGGCACCTCTGCCCCAGGATATCCTCTGCCTCTTTCTTGATCTGGAGGACTGCGCACTGACCCTCTCTTTGGGTATCGGGATCGCTATGTGCAGTACCTTCCAGTCTGCAGTAGCGTTTCGGTTGTCGTCGCTCCGGTCAATGAGTGCCACGATAAGGTTTCGTTTGGTCACCTCACTGACCTTTGCTGTCCTCTTCTGAGAATTCTTCTTGGTGGGTGAGGGGCCTGCCTCTTTGGCCCCGGTTCCGCTTTCTCGCTGGAGCGTTGCCTTTTGCTGGCAAGCATCTCCTCCACATTGTTGGCCAATCCGATCGTTGATGCCATATGTCGAAGAGTGGCGTAGTATAACCTGCCCTCTTCGATCTTCTGCTCAGCCCAGGCAAGCTTTGTCTTCTCCTCTTGGGAGAGATTCGTTTTGTCCCGAAGCCGGCTTAGGACCGCGAGGGCAACTTTATACTGCGCCTTCACCTTCCTCCCCTCGCTTGACCATTTAGAGAGCTGGTGACAGATTTTGGCGAACATAGGAAGCTCTCCTCCTCCTGTTGGTTGAGTTCCATGCTTTGCCCGTGTCTGTATCGACGGCGGCACCGGAGCGTCAAAGTCGCTCTGAGTCGTTTATGTGGCAGTAGCAGTACAATTAGCACGACCTGCTCCCGTCATGCTAGAGGTCCCAGCCACGGTTGATTCCGTTGTCTTCATTCCTCGGAAAAGACTGGTTAGTTTTCAGGGACTATGCACAGGGAATAAAGCAGGATTCCAGGGAGTTCGAAACAACTTCCATTAATATGTATAGGGAGATACAAAATATCGCAAATTCTGTTTTTTCGTTTTGTTTGCTTTTAGCTGCAGCTAAGCAATTCATAGCTCTCTCGCTCTTGTGATTTCTTCCGCTGTCTCCCTCTGGATCTTTTTGGGAACGGATTGTGACTACAGTGGTTCACGGGCCTGTGAAAATATCTCCAAATATTTTCCGTGTTATTAAGAACTGCCTTAAAAATATTTTGGCTTTGCGAAGCGGTAGTGCACGCAAAATGCATTAAGGTGACAGGCCGCATAGGTGATGCAGTGACTACCAAAATGGGCCTGTGCTATTTTTGTGCGGCCTGTAGACCAGTTGAGAAGGAAATATTATCGTTCATGTGTCAGAGAGTATGAGAGTAATGAGAGTATGGTTACTTTTCGCAAAGCGATTGACCTGTTCTCCGTGCAAGGTGAACAGCTTAATAGTATAAAGTTATTAAACGAGTCGCCGAAACGCAAAAAAACTGCTGCTAGTCGGCTGCATCTGTGCCATAGCCGAGCTCTTGCCACACTCCCGCAACAAAGCTCCTGGTCCCAGCACCTGGTCCCAGCACCAAATACAAATCATAACTTCGCTGTTTCTCAACATATTTTTATCAAACTTGAGATTTCGTCACCTTATATTATTACAGTATTTCGATTTAAATTTCAAAAAAGTCAGACGACTATATTCTATAGCTGTCATAGGAACATCAGGGAAATAATAGTAAAAATCATAGCTCGGTTGTTTCTCAACATATTTTCATCAAATTTGAGATTCGGCCATTCAATGTTATCTTAGAATTTCGATTTTAATTACATAGCTCAACTGTAGTCTGCAAGGGTATATTAACTTCGGTAAGCCGAAGTTAGCTTCCTTTCTGGTTTATAGGAAGTATTCCATTTTCTGAAGAGCCAACATATTGAAAACACCCTTTGGCAATTCAGGCAGTTTCCAACAGTCTTTCTGAAAAAGATAAATTAGTGAATCTGGGGGACTTTCAATATACCTGGAGCACATTGGTATTCTGATGGGATGTCTAATGTCCTTCAGACTGGCTTGCTTGATTTATCTTTGTCTCAATTTTTTTATACCGCGTACTGGATCTATCCTCCGTCTACGATCCTGCAGCGTAAACCTAGTTTTTCCAATGATGCAACCTGAAGATCCTTAACATCCAACTTACGAAGTGATATCGATACTGTGGCAGTTTTATATGTTATTAGGGGCTTCCAACGTAAGTTTCAAACCGATGCTACATACACGAACTTTAGTAAAGCTTTTGACTCGGTTAATCATTCTCTTCTGGCTAGGAAACTTGATTCAATAGGGATTCCTAGTGATCTTCTCAAGTGGATTTCGAGTTATCTAAGTGACAGGACTCAAAGGGTTCTATTCAGAAAAGTTCTATCCAACAGACCCAGTGGTACATCTGTGGACCCACAGGGTAGCCACCTTGGACCACTGCTATTCACATAGTTTATCAATGAATTGCCGCATGTTCTTACCAAATCCAGAGTACTCATGGACGCTGTGATGTTTTGCTTGCAGTATAGTCTGCCAATCAAACTTATAATCGGATCTTGACAACTTCCAAGCATGGTGCCATACGCCCTACATCTCAACAGCTCTAAATGTAAACTGATGACATTTTCACAAGTCTCGCTCTTGTTTGCCACGTATATACTTAACGACTGCTCTTTGGAAAGAATAACTCTGGTAGATGATCTGGGGGTCCTCCTGGATCCTAAGCTTTCGTTCTACTAACATATTTCCTGTATGGTTACAAAGCCAGAGGCATGCTTGGATTCATTAAAAGGTGGGCAAAGGAATTCGACTCTCCTTATGTAACGAAAACTCTTTATACATCGTTAGTTTGCCCCATATTAGAGAACGGTTCGTGTGTCTGAAGTCTTCAATCCGGAGTCCAAAGTAATAGCATTGAATTTGCTGTTTGATGTACAGGAACCCTTTAGGGTTTTATGTACTGATTATGTACGGATTTTACGATCATTCGATTAATAAAACTCTTCTTTACGGTGCAAAAAGAATAAGAGAGTTCAAATATAAACATAATAGAGAAAATATGAGAGAAAATATTCAAACAGGAGAAACCAAAACGCAGCGACGATTGGTCGGAAAGCAAGAAAATGCCAACCAAAACTATTAGAAGGAGATTTCGTGTTACACTTGTGGCGAAAAAGGCCATATGTCGTGTTACCAATTCGGACACAGTTCGCGTAATAGTGGTCAACTGAAACAATCACAAAGCAACAGTGTAAACACTCACAGAGTACTGTCAATAATTTCTTTACGAGCAAGAAACTGTTCTCTGCAACAAAAAGTGTATTACTCTTTTTGACACGGGCAGCCAGTTTAACCTCGTCCGCGAAGACTTGTATGAGGAGTTACATCGACCGAAAATTGAAAAGAGTAGCGTGATTCTAATTGGTAAGCGGGATACGAATAAAGTAAACCCAATTCAAATAAATAAAAAAGAAAAGAATAAAATAAGAAAAAAATAAATAAGATGCGCGTTATCATGAAGTACGAAACGCACATTTTTTCAAGATCGCGTCGAATACCTTTTGCTGAGTCGCGCCTAGGAGTCCGACTCCAAATTCTCCAGTCTAGTTGTGATGGTAAAGAAGCGTGACGGTTCTTCAAAACTCTGTGTTGATTTCCGAACAATTAATAATGAAATTATCTAAGACAATTTGCATCGATGATCAACTTGATCGACTCCAAGATGCCAAGGTTTTTCGCACGCAATGAACTTTTCCCAGAGCTTGCAAATAACTGTCGACCGTTTCTCGTTGTTCGCAAATATGTGTCTCTCTCTGACTCTTTACGAAAAGACTCGGAGGAGAAGCGTTTCGTGGGTTCTCGAATGAGCTCGCTCGCACTCAGAGCGAAACCGTTTTTTTCTATTCTGTATTGTTTCGGTTGTTCCAAGACCGTTTTGTCGTGTTCAGTGAAGAAAAAAGTCTTTTGCGTATGTATTGGTATACATTCACACGCATAGGCAAGCAAATCGTTAAACGTTTAACTGCGATCGTGAATTGATTAGTGATTACTGCAGAAATTCTTAACTCCTTAATAGTTGTAAAGCTTAACGCATAATGTTACAAAAAAAATATATATAATATATATAAAAATTCAAAAAAAAAAATATTAAAAACAACATTGTCTGAAATTTGTTTTTTCTTTTAATATCATTTTGTTATATGGAATATGGAATCTAAATGAAACTGGTTAACAAAAATATTTGAAAATAAAATTAAATTGTTCTATTAATCAAATTGTATTATTTCATTGCATATATATTGGTATACATTCACAAGCGTTCCTTTTGCATACGAAATATATTAATTGCAACAACAACGAAAGTAAGTGTGAAGACCGTTTGCGTTAAGTTTTTCGGTCAATCGGTCTTTTGCTGACTCTCTTTGTGCTAGCGTTTCTCGTTCCGCTCTTTACGCACTGCTCATTGAACGACCGAAATAAAAAGAGCTCAACGATAAGCGCTCAACAGAAAACAGAAATGAAGACAGCAAAACAAAAAAAAAATTAATTTTTTGAAACGGATAATCCAGTTCCTTGGCCAATTCTTGAAAAGATTGACGCCGTAGCTAAATTTAATGCTTCACAAACCTTAAAGCAGTTCAAAAGATTTCTGATACTGAGGAAATTTATCCAAAAGTATGCCATTATATAAAAGCCACTTACTGATATAACGAAGAAAGACACTAAATTTATCATTGGTCCCAACGAAGAAATGTCTGTAAGCACGCAGACGCTCAATGAAAATATTCTTGCTCGGAATTCACTTTAAACCCATAACCGACTGCAACGCTTTCACGAAGACTTTAGAAAACCAGAACCTCTAGAAAGGAGTTGCCCGCTGGGTACTATTTCTGCAGGAGTAAGATTACGAAGTAGGGCATTGATCTGGAAGCCGAGTGAAGCACTCCGTCGCACTGTGCCGATACCAATTATGACCATAGGTGACGAGAGTATCTCGATTGGCATAAAAAAGTCACAGCTTGAAGATGACCAAAATTGACTCGTCATCGAAAGTTCTAGATTGCATAACGAAGCACAACACAGAGTTGCTGTACAAAGATTAATTTCTTTTAGCCATATCAAATAATTTCATTTTAATATTCTGTACAGACATTACCATTTCAAAACTTATTATCGTTCCTATGGCAGCTATATGATATAGTCGTCCGTTCCGGCCTGTTCCGATAAAAAATGTACGAGTGAGAGTATATAGAAGACTTTGCAGTGATAGGGATTTTCGGGTTGCGCCCTTGACAACAATATATTATGGCCACAATTCGTTATATCATATTGTGTCAATTAGTTTATAAGGACATTTATTTTAAAATATATAATATCTCTATCATTAGAAAATTTTTAGTTTTTTTGTATTTTTCCGAAATAAGTCTTAAATGAAACCCTAGATCTTGGGACTTCCATATAAAATTGCTTCAATTATGGTTGATTTGTAGGGCGTGGCTTTAATCTGAAAATCACTAGAAATAAGAAAAATGTAAGAATGTATGGGTTTGAGCGACATAAGTCGAATGTACATATATTAAATCGTATGTAAATTGGAACTATTTACATGAAACTAAAACCTAGCTTGGGCAAGCGTATTGAAAGCTTTTCCGACTGATAGAGAGGGAGCGAGAGCATACCGGACATTTTGAAGGTAGTAGCGGAATTACACTTACTCTTAAAAATAAGCGCCCTTTTCGAGCAAACATTATTTTCCCCTTGCAAGGATAACGCACCAAGAACATCAGGAACGACTAGATCGGGAAGCGTGGGATACGCTTAGAGCTCATCTACATTTAGAAGAGTGTGGTGATCCTATCCATGCGACATCGGTCATTACTGCAGCAAGATCCTTCCAAATGGTGATCGGCCAGGCAGTTGACTCAGTATTTCCTTTCGATGACTGCCTGGAGCCGTTTCTCAGCGATTCGTCTAAGGAAACGGTGGCACTTCCGTAGAGGATGGTTTCCTTGGCAGACTCAGAATGGGTAGGATATCCTTTGGATTGGTGCGGATACTAGCCTTAAAGTATCAGTAAGAATCGGATCACTTAAGGAATTGTTAGAATGCAGCAAAGTGTGATGTCGACCGTGGCACGTCGAAGCAAACCAATTTTGGAACAACAGCTTTTTCTGGATGTAAGACGAACGATCGTCAATCGTCATATGAAGGAAGTGTGGACAAATACCCACTGGACTAAATTATTTTAGTGCTCGTGGTTATAGGTTGTCGGTTTGGATGGACGGAGACTGAACGTAAGAGGTTGAATAGAATCTTTAGACACTAGTGTTCTGTGGAGCTACATTAAAAGTCAAGCTCTAGCCACCTTGGATTTTCGAGCTGGACGTCACACCTTTCGTAAACAAAATACGAATACTATTACTTCATCTTTAGAGTAAGCAATGTGTACGTCGCGCTCTCGAAACCCACTGAAATTGGCTCGGCACAAGCTTGGTACTTCTTCTCTACTTTTTGCCATAGCGCAGGAAATTGGTCGAGAAGAATTTTGCTTGTATACTAAGAGGGAAAGGACGCTGTTGGATTTCAGAATTTGGTTCAAATATGACTCAGACGCACAGTGGCACAGTCATTGTCGCCAAAACGTTTTTAACCATATCTATCCAACAAGAAAGGACTCCGAATCTGTTCCCAAAACAATTGAAGGATGTTTTTTTGTAAAATATATTTTTTTTTATTTAAGTGGTGAATTATTTATTGCTGATAATAAACATGCTATTTCTATTATTAATAAATAATTTGCTAATAGCGTACATGTGTGTTATGCGTGTTATGTTATTTTAGTGTATTTTGCGGGTTAACAGCTGCCCGAAAGTGACCTTCTTTAGTCGGTTTCATGTAATCATTCTAAAGCATTTCCTCGCCAGCATGTTCGTGTGTGATAGGAGTCTCGCTCGGTGCTTAATTGCAGCATCATTCAGAACGTCGGTAAGTGGAACTTTAAGATCGCGGTGGATATCTCTGTTTCGAATACCACTCTGCACCAGGGATCCTCCGTAAAGACTTAGCTCGGAAAGCTTTTCTTGGTAAGGTTTGACTTTGCTGCAGTTCCATATTTTGGTAACCCGTATTTCCATATTGGGGAGAGGATGGTCTGATAAATCGTTTTCTTGTTTGCAGGCTAAGCTTACTAGATGAGTCCGTTAGCCAACGTATTCGCCTAGAAGCTACCTCGAGCTTGCCTCTTGTTTGCCTAATGTGCAAGGCAAATGTGAGACGGCAATCAAGGATTAGTCCCAGATAAGAATACTCCTTATATTGTGAAAGTAGCTGGCCATATAGGAAAACGCCGGGACTAGTCTGCCTCCTCAACGTATACGTGACCATTGCACACTTCTCAGGACTGATAGCCACGTTCCATCTGCATGCCCAGTTCTCAAATTTTTTGAGCAGTTGCTGAAGGCGATCTGTGGCTTCTTATACGAACTCTGACCTGGCTAAAATGGCGGTGTCGTCTGCGTAGTTTTCAATACATACGTCCTTCCTGCCTTCAGAGCTTATTAGCGGATCGTCATGCGTAAAAAGGTTGGACCCAATACACTACCTTGTGGAACTCCAGCCGTTATCGTCCTGGTGGAGGAGCTGATTCCGTCCTGCACCACTTGAAACGTCCTGCCATTCAGGAAGCTGCTGATGACGTCATAGAGCTAATGGTGCATCAGTCCCTTGACCTTTGACAGCAGGCCTGGATGCCGAACTCGGTCAAAAGCCTGCTGAATGTCAAGAAAAGCCGCTTCTTACTCTGAAAGCCATCGAGGATGTATTTTCCGACATGGTGTAGCTGCTCCGGGGTACCATGCTGTTTCCTAAAATCAAACTGGTGGTCTGGAATAGCCTTCCTGACTCCCGGTTCCCTTAGCACTCACCAGGATCTTTCCAAATGCAAGTAACAGACTAATCGGGCGTTTTTCCACCGAAGAGGAAAATGACCTAGACGTAAGGCAGCGTTAAAGATCATTACCAGGAACAAAACTGCACGATCCAGTAGAAGCTTCGCCATTCGATTGGAGATCCCATCTAGACCAGGACACTTCCGGTTTTTCAGCCTTTGTATCCTTTCCTTCACTTCCATAAGTCTTATTCGAGGGATTGGCGAAGACATCTGAGGTGGAGCTTCAAGTGCTGCAAATACCTTTTCTATCCTTCAAGCTGAAGAGGTTTAAAAGGGACAAAATCTGTTTTCCAGGCGTTCGTGCCCACCCGCCATCAGCTTTTCTAATAGGAAATTTCACAGCTGCCTGTGTTTTGAATCTCCTTGTTAGCTTCCAAAGAGCGAATCCTAATTAGAGGTCCCTTTCTCCAGCTCCTTGTCCAGAGAGCTTACACTGTGCAGCTTGAAAAGCTTCCATATCCTGTTTCCCAGCCTGGGAAGTATTTTGTTTAGGTCCTTTGCGTTCTACATACTCCCTCCTTAGTCGATGCTTCAAGCTAATGAGCGACAGAATCTCCCTGGGAGCCGTAGGATCCTGGCTTCTCAACGATGTCCCAACGTCGCGGGAGGCTTCTTCTGCAGCGTCCTTGCCTCCAAAATTTTTGTTGCATCGTCAACATCTTAAACCTGCGAATATCAGATCCAGGAGGCAGGGGCATTTTTCTTGCAGGCACAAAGTTCCCTGCGAGCTGGACATGTTCCTTCAGAGGAAGGTGATCCGAACTGAGTTCATAGGTCTTCTCGATGGTCAGTCTGAAGTCCTGGATCCCATGGTATAAAGCCAGGTCTATCGATGAAGAGGTCCTACCGTTACAGGGATAGCATGTTGGTCTTCCCGTGGCAAGGATTTTAGTTTGAGTGTTCTCTTGAGCTTCTGCAAAAACTGCGCCTCTCCTGTCGGCCTGAAGTTACCCCAGGATAAAAGGATCACCGCTATGTCGATCTCTCCAAGCACAGTAAAAATCGTTATCTTTGCTAGCTGATAGCTAACGGTACTGTATCAGCCTGCCCTTTTCTAATATCGCAGCTCCTCCTCTAGCTTTACTACCAGGATAATCCGCTCTGTAAGTGTGGTAGCCAGGCTGGCTGCAGTGTAAGCCAGAGCGAAGAAATTTTTAAGAGGTTGCTATATTGGTTTAAAACACCAGAAGCTACTCCCAGTTGGCAAGGAGACTCCCGTCATTATATATAGCGATTATATGCTAGTCATTTCTGGGCTCTGGATATCCTCTCCCCTTTTATTATCTGCGCAAAGTTTCGACACTTTGTCGTACGCAGCGTGACTTCCCCCACAGTTGTACTCCTGGCCAAAAAGTCTTAAGATCCTGTTAAGTGATCGTCATCACAACTACAACACTAAAATTAAAAAAAATAAATAAAAAAATTAAAGGAAAACCGAAGACTTGGTGGCAAGAATAATTTATTTGGCGAGGCGAACAACAGACGGGTGCTGGATTTCAATTATATTTTGGGAATGTTTTCTTTTTACACGATCTTACTTAGGCTATCGTATAAGACAAATCAAATCTATGTTGGCGGGATGCAGGAAGATAACGATAGGTTCCATAAATAGAAAAAATCATAAGTCATGAGAAACATCCGAGCTATGATTTTTATTATACCCTTGCAGAGGGTATTATAATTTTGGTCAAAAGTGTGCAACGCAGTGAAGGAGACATCTGCGACCCTATAAAGTATATATATTCTTGGTCAGGATCACCTCCTGAGTTGATATAAGCATGTCCGTCTGTCCGTCTGTCCGTCTGTCCGTCTGTCCGTCTGTCCGTCTGTCCGTCTGTCCGTCTGTCCGTCTGTCTGTCCGTCTGTCTGTTTCTACGCAAACTAGTCTCTCAGTTTTAAAGCTATCGACTTGAAACTTCGCACACACCCTTCTTTCCTTTGCACGCAGTATATAAGTCGGAACGGCCGGGATCGGCCGAATATATCCTATAGCTGCCATATAACTGATTGATCGGAAATGGTATAACTTCGGTGTTTTTAGAGTTAGTTCAAATTTAGTAAGAATGCTATTTTTGGCAAAATACTACGACAAACCAAATTTTATCAGGATCGGCCGACTATAAGATATAGCTATAGATATAATAATATAACTGAAAAATCGAAAATTGCCCATCTTTTGTGTTTTTGAAGATAGAAAAGAAAAACTTCGTACATATTATATATTTGGTCAGTTGATCCGACCTACCAAATTTCATAACGATCAGCCG
>VNJQ01001948.1:0-134748 GCA_008042515.1 Drosophila truncata
GCTATTAAATGAAGTATTAGATCATAGCCAACTTGTATTTCACAAGGACTATGTTATTTTAAAGAAATTTTGCAATTTATTACATTTTTCCTTCAATTTCTTACTTTCACTGCTATTTCAATGAACAGCATAATACGTACCTATTTTGTTATTATTGGCTATATCTTCTGAAATGTTTAAGTTACACAAAATAAATAATTGTTATATTATTAACAATTAAATACACTAAGTCTTAATGAAAAAACTTATTGTCAAAATCGAGTTTGTAATAGTATTATCCTACCTTAAACGTGCAGGTCGTTAGCACTGCTATTTCATTGAACACAGCTGTATGTCTGGGCTCCGGCTGGGTGTGCGAGCCTGAAAATGCTACAAATTGATAGATCCGCTGGTGCATTGGCAAGAACAGCGAGCCAGGACGAGGAGCAGCCAATTGCGAACTATCTGTTTATTAGGCCAAACATGCAGCAGGAGGCAGGAGGAACAAGTAACTGAATTATGTGCATACGAGATGGATGAGATCACAAAGAAACCTTCGGTTTTTAAAGGGTATATTACTGGTGTTTTACTATAAAGTTCAAGCTTATTATGTTCAAGAAGTAACTTTAATACTGACTTTACTTTAACTCAACCTTCCCTTTCCATTAGCGCTCCATTAAAGGCATCTTCCCCCTGCGAGTGGCCTTTTACATCATTCACAATTAAATCAGATTAGCGAGCCAGCGGGTCCATCAGGTTCAATCAAAACTGACATGCCGAGTGGGCCAGCCAGTTGGACAATGCCGGAGTGCCGGCCTAAATGGTTGAAATGACTGCCTGTCGCCTTTTAGCCCTCACCGCTGCTACTGGTACCAGGACCCCGGCTAATAGCCTCTAACTGATGGCGGGCAGTTCCATCATTAGGCTGGAAAAACCAGGAGTTGGGGGAGGATTGGCTCTGTGTTGGGAAAACTTCTGTCGCAGGCAAACACATCGACATCCACACATCCATATCGGTTCAGGTTGAGGCATCGACATGCTAATAGCTTTGAACTTTTCGCAAATTGCAGGCACGGCACGGCACGGCACGGCGCCCTTTTCGCAGGACGAATGTGGAACTGCAACTGCATCGGAACTGCGTTTGCGTTTGCGTTTGCTTTTGCGTTGGACTGTTAATTACCGTTATTGAACTTGTTTGATTGGCACAAGTTGAAAAGTTGGACGATCCAAGGCAATCGCTGACCGCCGAACACCACCATCCCATCCCATCCCATCCCATTCCAACCCATCCCTCTTTTAAATCGAATTTCCCAGCAAATGAATGTTTGCAAGGGAGCAACAGATTTCACTCACCATGTATGCCACTTGGAAAAGCGCTTATGAGATTTTTCCCCATGGCTTTTATGCTATTCATGGAATTTAATCATAAATAAAATCATTTAAATAACTCACAAGCTCATTCGAAATCATAAAAGAGCATTCAGAAGCAGTCGAACTAAACTCTCTTGCTCTTGGACAATAAATGCATTCAAAGGCGCTGCTCCACGCTGGCTGCCAATTGGCAGACGATGGCCAATACAAAGGCTAACCGGGCCAGAACAAGATGGCGGACATAGTCCTTGCTGTGCCGCTGTCATCGCCATGCGGACATGTGTGATTCTGCGACTCCCCTACAATTGTTTTCGTTGATTTTTCCACTTGGCCTCGCTGCCATATTGTTAACGCGCTGCTCCTCCTCGGATGCTAAAGCTAAAGTTGACTTTTTACTGATTTGAACTGCAAACTTTCGCCATAGTTTAGTGCTCTTTTTCACAGCAACCGAGGGATTTATGGTGGCTCAAAGTGCTCCTCGCTTCTCAACTCTCTACTCTCAACTCTCGGCTTTCGCCTGGGTGTGAAGTAAAAAACTTTGTCCTGCAACGAGGGTACAACGATATTATATACATATATATAAATATATACGTAGACACGTGGCACATGTGTAGGTGTTCGGGCACTTGGGCATAAACTTGTTCAAGTCAGTGTGTAATCAGTTTTAAGCCAAGTGTAATGCCAGCAGATGATATCGATTCAATTTTCAGGGCTTGCCGGTGCACAGATCGGAAAACTGAGCTCGAGAGGTCAATTCATTAATATTAGTTGGCTTTTCCGGTAAGCTTGTTTACCAAAACATCGAGAAATGTGAAGAGGACTCGGGCAAGTGCACTTTAATCCCAGAAAATAAAGCCGAAGAGTGCCAGCGGATTTATATCAAGTTTGGATGCAAAATATATAAAGCATTCGGCTGCCAACTGGGGCTAAATTATGTCCGATTCGTTGGCGTTGGTAAATTGCAAAGAGGACTCGCTGCTGCTGGCTTTGTCGATGGCAATTGCAATTGAATCCAGTCCTGTGGCGACAGATTTTGCGTGGTCTCCGGTCTCCCGTTCGGGAAATGTAAATTTTCGTAAATTTATGGCCAAACCGTTTTGTGAATTTATTGTTCTTGCATTAGTTCAACTCCCACTTTTCGAACGATAAATAAAGGGGAGATTCGCTGACACAACTTAAAGGATATCCTTAATTGCGGCGCTCCAATCTCGTCCCACTGCCACCGATGTAATCCAAACTGTTATCGCTTGAGTCAACCTTGTGTCAAGCTTATGTGGAAAATTCACTTTCCCCCTTCGGCTGCCAGGATGTGTGTAAATTTTATATCATTCGGTCTGCTGCTAGCCGGAATTCAATTTCTATCTTCACATTTTTTTTCTGCTTTTACTTTGCTTCAATTTATAAAATTGAATATTGGCAACGAAACTCGATTTGCCACGCCCCCAATGGGTGGACGGACGGGTGGCTGGCGAAGGCGACCTACCGTTGTCTTCAGCGAGTTGCGTAAGTTGGCAAATTATCCCAAGGAGAGCTTGGCATCCGAGGCTACTTACCCAGTAAATGGCTGACAGTGGGATGAAATTAAAACTAAAAAAGTAATTGAAAAATAGAATTAAAGTTTGTATATTTTAGGCTTGAATTGTAGGTAATTATTTAACTTTTGAGCTTTGATTTAGGTAAAATAATAATGTTATAAATTGCAAACATTTGAGTTCCCATCGCTCGTCCTCAAAAACGTATCTCGAATACTTGAGAGAGTGGCTAGGTTTAGATATATCAGTTTGTTTCCAATAACATTTTTATAGAGAGTGGATCCAGGTTAAGATCCTGTCCCGACAAAATCAAGTGCATGGCGTTACGCATCTTATACGTTTAAAAGATCTAAGTATAGTTTTTATATGTTTCATGGCATTTTCAGCTCTAACTCATTTATTTTTCAAGACATTTCACTCCCTTTCGATCCACTGTTAAAGCGCTTAGTGCATTTCCTTTCGACAGCCTTTATCGCCTGCCAATTGCTTCATATCCTGCCTCTTAAGCCCACACACATGCTCACTGACTCAGAGCCTTGGCACGCATTTTATTTAAATACGAGTATGTGTGTGTGTGTGTGTGAATAAAAATTGCCATTTTCCCAGTGATTTTTATTGCGCTCACCGCTCTCCTTAGAGGCAGCAGCCTTTATTGCCACCCCATTTTCAGTTGCCTCATCACTCTCTGAACATCGTTGACAGTTTTACGTTTTGTGGGACGCACAGTGACTTACATAAGTACACCCACAGACACACACACAACTGCTCCTTTGTGTGTCATTTAGCTTTTGTCTCACGCGTGCCAAGTCGCCTCCTTTTCCCCCATTTTCCGACTTGTTTGTGCTCTTAATTTTCTTGCCAAGTTTGCAGTTTTCGCAGCGTTTTTATATGATTTTTATACATACGTGATATATTTTTCTGATGCGCCCGTTCACTTTTTATTATCGAAGGACCGCCCCATGTCCCCATGTCCCCATGTGTGCCATGCTGCGCCGAGCCGTGTGTGTGTGTGTGTGTGTCTTTGTCCTTCGTCCTTTGTTCTGGCTTATTCAATTTCATTTATTGATTTTCCCGCTTATCTCTATCTCTATGTGTGCGAAAGGCCCTACTTTTGCTTCATAAACGCAAACTGCTTGCCCCGCACGGCGATGTGGTGGTCCAGCTTCTTCCAGAACTCCTTCAGGATGCCGCAGTCCAAGTGCCGTTCGTGCTGCGGCAGGGCAAGCATGTGCACCTGCAGGTTGCGCAGCTCCTTGCTCGGCGCTGTGTCCTTGAAATGCAAGTGGAAGGCGCAGACCTCATGGAAAATGGGTGCAGGATCGCCACCGTGGGGCCAGCCTTTGAACTGCCATTGTGGTCCCATGGCGAACACGGCGGCCACCCGTTGCCACTCCTCGGGCTTCAGACGCTTCACGTTGTCAATCACCCGATAGCGCACGAGATCGCCCTGAAAGAGAAGGCGAAGCTTTCAATCTTGAATATATAAGATTAATCCTTAAAAGTTACCTGCATATGGCGTTCCAACACGACCTCCTCCGGGGGCTGGACACCCGATTTTCGGACCTGTTCCACCGACACATAGCGCATCTCCTGCAGCAGTTGCTTGGCATTGTGCAGGGTGATCAGGCTGGTTAGGGCCGCAGGCACCACAATGATGGCGCGATTATTCATAGAGCGGCGTTTTCCTGAATTCTTCACCTTTGTTGTAGCCTCCTTGCTGGTCTTCTTGGCGATCTCTTTGTCAGGCTCCTTGCCATTTTGCTTGCCAGTCTCCTTGGAGATCTTTTTGCCAGGCACCTCTTTAAGCTCCTTAACGGATTTCCTCTTCTTAATATTACTACCCAGCGGATTGATGCCAAATGGTTCTTGCTCCTTGAGGAACTTTTCCTGGTCGTAACGATTGTACTTCGAAGACAACTCCTTGGACTTCTTTTGTGGAACTTCTGGTAATTCTTCCGGCTCTGGAGATTCGTTGGGTTCAACATCGTGCTTGGGCAATAGGCGACGCTTATGGACGTCGTAGACCAGCGCCAGAGTGCGCAATACACCCGGCAGCTCCTTCTCGCCCAGCAGTTTCTCCTCGAAGGGACGGTGCTGCCGCTCGCGCTCCATCGCCAGCTTGCACACGTTCACCTGGTGCTCGTCCATCTGGCGCTGCTGCTCCCGTAGCAGCCGCTTGGCGTTCGCGACGGCGTCCTTGTCTTGGCGCTTCATGGCCAGGCGCTTGGCCTTGATGGCGGCAATGGCCTCGACGGACATAGTCTGGGCAAGAGATTCCATTTTAGAGAAGGAGTTCCTATTTACATTAATAGAATCTATTGAAATTTCAATCTTTCAGATTGGAAATGACTGCCAGACTTCCTTTGCGAGAAAGCAATCGAAATTTGACATTTATTTCACTTCTTTGGTCACTCTAAATTTATCGATTACTTGAAAATGAGTGCAGCTCTGTTTGTTTAAATTGAGTTGTTTTATTTATCAATACAGAATATTTATTTTCCATTAAAATTCCTTTTAAATAAACAATTGTGCGCTTTTTTTGCTCGCTCGCTGCTTTAATGAAATCACTCTTTTATCGATGACTGCGGCATAATTAATCGGGCAAGAGGAGTTCCTACTTTCACTCCATAACTCTCTCTTTCTCCTCTTTTCCTCCATTTCCCCATCGAATGCTGGACTTTTTCTTGGCTCACCTCCTTTGTTGGCACATAAAAAACTCATAAATATTCAAACTTTTTCGCAGCCATCGTTTATTTTTTGTCAAAGCCATTATTTATTTTTATTACATTGCCTTGGTCAGTGGTTCGCCCCGCTCTCTCCTTCTCCCCTTTATCCTTCACGCTGATGATTTTTATTTTTCCGCCTCGAGTTGTTTTTATTTGTAAGCTATTTTTATTTGACAAAGTTTCGCCCTCACCCCGGGAGAGAGCCTGGCAGAAGGAATTGTCCCGGCTTTATGTTATTGACTTTAATAACATTTTAGCTGCAAGGCATGAAAATATTTTTATAAATTGTGTTTTTGTTTTCTCCGGCTCTCCTTGCATTTTCCTCGGTTATTATGCTGCTGCCACGCCACACGCTTTGTTTTGTTGGCCCAAAGCCTGGAATTGATTTCTGCGCGAGGGTGCACTGGCTCCCATCATAATTTATGCATCCATCGAGTCACTCACCCAGCCAGCCAGCCATTCAGCCATTCAGCCATTCAGCCATCCAGCCATCCAACCAGCCTCAAAAGCTATTAGCCGGCTTAGCCCGGCTACCCTGGATTCCCCAGTTATCGCGGCCATGGCCCGGGGATGTCCGTAATTGCTAAAGCGAAATTTCATTACCGAAAACGAAAAGCGCGGGGGGAAAGGCGAGCTAGCGAGTTGGCAGACGGGTTTTCGCGTGTGATAAATACCGTAAAAGGTCGTCGCCGCCGCCGCCATCGCAGCCTGGGAAATGAAATTTTCATCCAGACTCTTGTGGCAGCCATTTTGTCGTCGGATGCACTAGAAAATGGAGAGCGGCGGCGGCGGCTGTGGCGCGGCATCGTTGACGCCATTTTTGTTTATGGCCGCATTTGTCACGGCAAATTGTATTGCCAACTGGCAGAGCTCTAGGCGGCCCGGGCCCGGCTTTCATTTTTTGTCTTGCCACGTTAAGAGTGAGGCATAAAAAATGCGATGAACCGGAGTTTCACCTTACGTCTACGGCATTTTGGCATGTTAATTAAGCGGGCGGGCTGGCAAGTGTCATCTGATTGCTCATTTGCTCTGCCATAATTAAGTTTATGGCAGTAGTGACCCGAGAGGCATTCGACGAAGGCTTTAACCAATTTAAGACTCATGAAAAGAAACCATGGGCATCCCGAAACTAGAAACCCATAGCAGAACAATGGCTAGCATCGAAATTGAAAACAATGGCTTACTGACATAGATATGGAATGCCTTTTAGCCGCATTTGGATTCCCATTCTCGATTCTTTTTTCGGCCAGTCAGAGCCAGCGAAGCGAGTGCATAACTTCAAATTTAATCAGAGAAGAATGCAACCACGCATGGCCGCGGGGGAAATGGAATCATCTCTGCACTCAGCTGCATGGAATCGCATCAGAAAAACAGGAAAAGGGAAATGGAAAGGGGGAAACAGGAGGAGCTCTCAGCTGAGAACTAATTTCGCTTCAGTGACAAGACAAGGCCATCAAAAATCCCCCAAACGGACCTTGGCCAATTATTGCTTGCGGTTCGCTCTCGTTTTATTACGTAGCCGCAGCATTGGCCCATTTACGGCTCACGACGACCCTCCACGGAGGAGCCGGGTCGGATCATTTAATGGGCAGCGGCAGAAAGGAGAAAAACAATTTTGTCAGCTTATAAACAGTAAAAATAAAATGCCGGGCTAAACAAATACGAGGCGAGCGAAGGACCAACGACATCACAATAAAGCGCCATTGAGACACGAATACATACACCCAGGCCGACATGCATACAGGACACTGGGAAAAAATGGTGGAAACAAAATAATTAAGAAGCGAATATAAACAAGGAAAGCCCTAAAGTCTGAAGCAACGCATGAGGATATTCTGTCCCTTGATGGTGACCTTATTTATTGCTGCGATTCTTCATCTCTGCCATAATTTTTTCCCTCTCTGTACGTGTGTGTACTTTGCGGCCTTCAAGGCTGCCACTTTATTACTTTCCTTGGCGAATTATTTTCATTATGTTTTCGCTTTCGGAGCAGATTCATGGCTCTGGCAAGGCACTGGGCGGCATAATGGAAACGAGATTGGCTTCGGCTTCGGAGGTGCAATGAAGCCAATGAAGCCATGGAATGGAAATTCGCTTGTTAACCGAGCAAATAAGGCCCGAAGGGGCGGCAGGTCAAGCGCCCCCGATCAATTTCAACGACCCACTTTCGGGCTTTTGTCACCTCGACACAGAGGAGACCAAGTTCCGATCGAGTTGCCTGCTTCAAGTTGATGGAATCTCGGTGAGATTGGAGGCGTCTTCGAGTGCTGCCCCGGATGTGCTTCTCCTCTGTGCTGTGCTGTGTGCATGATTGCCATGACGACTGATGAGCTTGTCTAGAGTGCTCAGGCACACACACAGCCTGGGAGTCCGCTAACCTTTTCAGAGTTCTCCGGGAAAAAAGTCTCGACAACTGCAGTCGCAATAGCAGTTGCAATCTGTATCCTAGCTGCCCCCCTCTTCGCGTTCGTGGCGTGTCCACTTGGCTGTCTCTCCATCATGTTTGCACACTTTGATGTCTGTTTGATGTGCAACAGTTGCAGTTGAAGTGGCCAGTTGCTGCCTGTCACTGCCTCTGAGTTGTGGGGAGAGCTTCCTTTTGCGAAATATCAAGCATTCGCCATGTGGTCCTACTCCTGGCACATCCGCTGCCGCTGCCGCCGCCGGGGGCCACTTGGCCAGAAAGAAACTTTTTATTCAATTTGATTTCCTTCAACTGCAAGCAGCTGTTGCAACTTTTTCGCAAAATTGAATCCAAGAGCGGACGTCAGAGGATGAAATTAAGCGGAAGCTCGACAGTTTGTTTATATATAATGGGTTATGGGGGAATATTGATATCGAACGGTTAAAGCGCTGCTGAAATGTCACTGCAATGGCTTGAATCAACTCTTAGCGGGCCACACATGTTCTACCCGTATTTTCCTCTGACGGAAGGCACACGACTTTTCCATTAAGCCAGTGGAAAAAGAGGGAAAGCTGAGAGCAAGAGAAAACTTATGCAAGGCAATCAGCGAGGCAACCTTGACGTGCAGGTGCAATTGCAGCAGGAATTTTGCATGACATTTGCGAGCTGCCAGGAAGTGCACTTCAAACGGAAATTGCGACACACATATTGCCAGCTTCCTTTGACTCATTTCTCTGGCGAGGCTTTAGCTTTCTTTGCTCAGCGAATGCTAATACCTGACTCTTACACTTGGGGGATACAGGGTGTCAAGGAGAGAGTCTGAGGCTATATATATAAATATTTAAATACAATAAAAATTGTTCTCCTTGATCCATATGTGCCCCTGTATTTTATTTCCTTACAAAACACCCTGTTTCTGAATTACCGTAATTTATTACAGCCAAGTGGGTGGCCTATTCTCTTCGTCAAATGCATTTCCATTGCAAAAGTGTGTCAGAGAAGCTTCAACGCTTTTGGCATTGGCTTTCCCGGGCTTACGCAGCTCACCTGCCAACTGTTGCCCTCACCTGCTTGCCTGTTAAGCAGCTGCTCACCTTTGCACCTGCACCTGTCCCTGTCCCTGTCCCTGTCCCTCCCCTGTCTGCCGAGAGCTCATCACATTTGCCACTTAGTCAGCTCGTCAGCTTTTGTTGCAACATTTGCCGCCGCTGCATACTTTCGTGTGCAGTTTTGTGCGAAATATATTTCGGGGGCAGGCAGCAGGATGTGCAGCAAGTGTATACTTTGAGCTGTAAACTGCAAAATGCTACTAATTGTTTTGCCGCCAATTACGTGCACAAGTGTCTGTGTGCTGCTGTGTCTGCCGTTTGACGTATGCGCTCCGTTTATTAAAATTTATTTTGTCGAGCACCTGCTTTCCAGAGCTCAGCCTTACCTTGCCCCACCCTTACTCTAACCTGGCAATTTGTGCATTTTCGCATAACATTTAACACAATTTTCCACATTTTGCGGCTTTGGGTTGGCAGTGGAATGCAGCAAGTGGGAAATTATTGCTTTTGTTTCCAAATGAAATGAAAGTGAATATCGAAATGGGCAATAAAAAAAACAATCGTTATGCAATCTCATAAATTAAATGTAAAACTCGTTAATAAAATGTCATTCCTTGGTTAGCAATTATTTTTCTTGTAAATCAATCAATGCACACATGTTAATCGACAATTATTTGGCAGAAAATTAAGGAAATTCCTGGGAAAATACCTTAAATAAATTAAGTTTTCATTTACATTTGTAAGTACATAGAAAGAGTACATTTATTAAATCAAATAATACATTTAATATGGCCATGAAACCTGCCCTAGGCTGACCTGTTTCCTTAAGGCTCAGACACAGCCTCCATTACACACACACACACACTCGATCCCCCTTAGCCGATGCAATGCACTGAGCCGTTAAGCAAGAAGGCGTTTTCCGACTCTCACGGCATAACGCGCATACGCACCGTTGGGCGGCGGGTGTCCAAGTGAAGGCAAACAAACATAAAAGCAAACAATAAATGGAAAAAATAAACCAGAAACTTTTTTTGTGTGAAAATAAATGATTATTTAATATTTATTTTCATGTTGCCTGAGCAAGGTGAACGGACGAACGTAGAAATGGAGGAACCGAGGGTGGCTGCATCATTTTTCATGCCACTCGAAGTGAGTCTAAGTGCCTCGCTGGGACTGGCCATTAATGCCAGTTGATTGGTCAGCGGAGAACTGACCGAGGCCCAAGCCCAAGGAAGTGGCAGACAGTCTCGTCCACTCGTCCACTCGCACACATGTATTTATTATTTAGCCAGCGTTTCTGATTATTTACGCCTGATAGGACCCAGTTCTGGAGGGTGTAAAAATGATTGAATGTGCCCAGCCGGCAGCAGCAGGAATCGGAATCGGATGGGTCAGCTCTTGGGCTTTGTTGTCTCGATGCCTTAGTTTCAGTTCTCAGCTCTGAACTCTGAACAAATGGAAGATGCTTTTGCTCAGGCCAACGAATTACTGGGGGCTCGAGTGATTTATTGATTTAAATGGGAACTAGCGGCGATGGTCAAAGGAATAAAATAGAATCAGGCAAGTTTCACACAATATGAAAATGATATAATTATATGGGACATCATAATATGCCACATATTTCGTTCTATTAAAGATCTTATATGTGCTTTTTTTATTAGTGTAAATTGGTGACCAAATATCTTCCATTTACCAAGTATCACTATCATTTAGGTTACTCTACCAAGTCCTTTTGTATCCCGAAAGTGCGTCACCCTCATCCATCACATTCCGTAGGCAACTTTCGCATTTCTAAGCCCAAAAAAGAAATGCACTGAACCGTAGAGACAATCAAAACTCACATTCAGCCCAGATGCCTGAGAAAAAAGCTGGAAAAAATCCTCCCATCCAAGGCTGCTTCCACGTCAATGCGAGAGTGAAAAGGGCTGACCACTTGGGTGAAATCTGTGGGTAAGGGGAGTAAGGGGTTTTCCCCTGGTTGGTCGGCTTGACGGCAGGTTTAATGAATTGGAAGGTAATAAGCAAAGCATTACGGCTATTTCTTCATCAGGCTCTGCTCTTCTCCTTTCCTCCTTTCCTCCGATTATTGATTTTTATTGAATGCCAATTTTTTGTGAGCTGCCCTGCTGTCTTATTGGATTTGTGAGCCAGTCGAAGGGGAGTAAAGGGAAAGGCGGTCTGCCAAAGTTAATAAGATTTGCCTTTTTGTGTTTTCCTGCTTAGCTCTTTGCCTGCTCCTCCCCGTTTTTTTTCTTTGTTTTTTTTTTTGGGCCAGTGGTCAGGCGAATTAATTAAAGCACATAAAAAATGGTCGAGTGCGAGGAATGCAATAAAGTCAGTCCGGTTAGGGGGAGGAAAACGTTAGAGGGAGTGGAACTATGGCCCAGGAAAATGGCCAGGAAAAGCGGAAGGCTAGAGCACGCATCATTTAAGCGCTAAATTATAGCTTACTTTTATGCGGCAGGTTATAATTCACAGTACGTGCGAAATGCAGTTGCAGCCGAAAACCCAGGACCATGGTGTTGGTGGTGGTGGTGGTGGTGCCACTGTGGAAAATTATCATTTTAATTGCGCATTTCCCAACGCCCCACAAAAACATGGCAAAAAAGAAAATAGTCTGCTGCAAAGTCAAAGCGCAAGTAAATAAATTATGCTGCAGACTTTTGCTACAATAACAACAACAACAACAAGGAAAACAACGTCACAGAAAACAACATTTTATTGCACGGTTCTTCGTTTTATTTGCATTAATTTGCTGCTGCTGCAGCAACGGGGGGCAAATAACGAAAAACACTAAAAAAGAGTCCTCTCACATCGGCAAGCAAAAAATTATATAGGAAATGCCACTCCCCCGTAAATGTGCACAAATTAAAAAGCCAACGCCGCGAAATGAAAACATGATAAAGTCGGGAGAGCGCATCCCCAAACAAAGTTGCCATCGAAATTTGGTCACGTGCCGCCTCCTCTCTCTCTCGAGCTCCCCAAACGCGACTGTGTGGAGTTATTTACGTGCCGCGCACATTTTTTGGCGCTTAATTCGGGCTCCGCGAGGAGGAAGCGGAGCAAAAGTGAACAAACAAACAGGCAAAAGGACGCGCAAACAAAACGAAGCTCCTTGCTAGCGCATAGGAGAGTCCCGTCAGGACATAGCTGGCATTTTGACTGCTTTTCTGTTCCGCTGCCCCTTTTGTCCAGTGCTCTTTGCTCTCCTTTCCCCCTCGCTTTCCTCTCGCCTTATTCCTCGGCTCCTGTTTGTTGTCTCAGCATTTGTTTGTTCGGGCCAAGCGAAACTGCAGCATACTTCTCGGCGGGCAACTGGCAACTGGCGAGTCGGTGGCGCAACGCGGCGTATACTTAATTTGCGGTTGGCGATGGTCACAGCACGTAGCCGCTAAGTACGCTACGCCTAATGACCAGCAGCAGGAGCAGCAGCACCATCAGCATCAGCATCAGCATCAGCATCAGCAGGGAGTGGCACAAGACGAACATCTCCGATGGGTCCAATTCGGAATACTCTGTCACTTGAGGAGGTTTTTTTTGTCCTTTAACTGAATGAGTCGCTTCAAGGCTTAAAGAGTGTAAATATCTAGCTTTGTTCTATGTTATTAAGGAAGTATCAAAAGAAAGGAACATGATTTCAAGCTTAATGTAGAGAAGATTCAAACAGACTGTATTTTTACGTATACTTAATATTAATATAGTTCTGCATTTTATCTCCGATTCAGCCTACCCCTAGAACCTTCCCTATTTCTTGACAAACCCGATAACAAAACATAAATACCCCTGCCAACGACAATGCAGAGGCTGATGGGACAAAGTGGCGACCTTTTTGGCAGAGTCACCAGGCGACATAAATAATACCGAAGAAGAAGTCGTGATGGCAGAAATAGGAGCAAACGGGAGCAAAGGTCGGGAGGCAGAAGCGGCAGATGGGGGCCTTCGGCCTTCGGCCTTTTCTTTCTTTCTTTCCTTTTTTTTTATAGATGCCAAATGACCCGGGCAACGAGTTTCTTGCATTTAATATACGTAATATACGTAGCCCCGTAATGTTTTATCTAATTTTTGTTACGCCGCGCGTGCTGAAGTGAGAAATATGGCCGGAGAACGTGGTCAGCTGGGCCCAGAGGCAGCTATCAATTTCTATTAGGCCCGGAGCTGGAGCTGCTCCTGCTCCTGCTGCTGCTGTGATGTCACTTTAAAACTGCAACCGAGGCCAAATTGAAAGCAACTGCCCGAGCAGAGCAGAGCAGAGGCAGAAACAGGGACTAAATAAAAGGGGACACATTGGATGGGCAACTGGCAACAAAAATGCCGAGCAGCAACGGCAGCAAAAATTGCTCTTAATTGGCGGCAGCCATTAAATGCAATTTATCAAACAGACGACAGAGACAGCCACACAAAGCACACACAGTGTGTGTGCCAGAAAGAGAGTGAAGTGGAGCAGAGCGACAACAGTTGACAATTAATTTGACACAATTGCAAAGCAGAGACAGCGCAGGGGGTTGAGCAGGTGTGGCCACGGCAACGCACCTGGCCCAAAGGATACCAATTGCACCTGGCCTCCGCCTGCGTCCTGCGTTCCTCTCTCTCGTATAGTTGACACTGTGTAAATGTCGCCGACATTGTCCTCGTGTGTGCCTTGTGTGTAGTGAAGCAACATGCGGCCTGTGCAATGATGTAGCACTTCCAAGGAATGCGGTTACTCCAGGGGCTCCGGAGGAGGTAGAGTGTATATGTGGCCCAAGCATTAGCCACGAACATTAGGACGAGTGGCCTCGGAAGGTCACAGGCGAGCTGTCTCATGCATAATCATAAAAAAACAATGCAGCACGCATTGCTCTTTCACTTAGGCCAGAAAGAGGATGGAAAAAGCATCACGTAGGTTTTTAGCTTAGCCCACAAATATTTCAAGGCTTAAGGCAAACCCTAATCAAAGTAACTCATGATATATCTACAAATTTAAAGACGCTAGCTTTGAAATCCTCTCAATTTTCAGAGTAGAAGGACTTGTTGTCAAGGCTAAGTAAGAGCAAGGCCCAAGGACTCTAGCAATATGGGTGAAATTTAGTTGGAGACATGCCTCAGTTGATGGCAGGATACTAATTAGTCCATAACGTCAGCAATTTATATCCTGTACCTCATCAAATCCACTGAAGCTGGCAATATGTGGCAAAATGTCAATTAATTCTCGACAACCTTCGCATGGAATAACTTGGTCTTATATCTAGATTCTCACAATAATCTTCCGAGAAAAGGGGAGAGAGCGAGCGAGCGGGTATTCAGGAGCGATTAAAAGCCTTTTAGTTGCCAATGGCAGTAATGAGGGGGTGTTGCTCCTACTGCTCCTTCTCCTCCTGCTGCTGCTGCTGCTACTGCTGCTGCTGCTGCTGCTGCTATTGCTGCCTTTGCTTCTGCTGTTTGCTGGCTTGCCACAAAAGCCGCCACCGCACACCAGCCAAAGTGCAGTCGTGCCACGCCCCCGCACTGGAGCACGCTCCTTGCCCCGGTTCCCGGTTCAAGACCCCCCCTCTCTCCAGGACGCGCCGAGCTCAGCGCTTGCATTAAGTGGCGGTTGGCAAAGTTGTCGACGTTGTGGAACTTAAACACAATGCACAAGGCACAAGGCAAGCGGGTGCATACAGGAGCTCTCTGTTTTTGGCCCAGGTGCAAGCTGCACCCACAACCCACGTCTCACATGTCCTGCCGAGGAGCAGGAGGAGAAGATCGGGCGAACCATAAGCTGCTCAGAACCAGCTCGGAGGTGGGGAGAGGGAGCGAAGCTTGGAGACGGGGATTGCCAGCTGTTCTTATGCCTTAAGGACATTAACCTAATCAACGCTCAGTGCAGGGCTCGCACTCGCACTCGCACGCACACCGCCACTCGGCAGAATGTGTTGCATAACGAGGGGCGTTCTGTTGACAGGGCAGAGCAGCGGGAAATGGAAAATGCATGCGGGGGGCAGCAGGGGTGAAAATGCAACCGAACCAAGTCGAGTTAAGTTGAGCCGAGGGTATTGACTGCCTTTGCGAGTTATTGTTTAATGTTTGGTCCGTGATTCAGCACGAGTTTCTGAGCCAAGTAGGAGGAGAGCTGGGTACAGAGAGAGAAAATTTAAAGCTTGTTACAGAAAGAAAGCTCTAAAGTTATCAAAAAATATATATAACAAGAAATAATAAAGGAAACCAGAGCTAAAAGTATTAATTTTCATCAAAAGCATCAAATATATTTATTTCAAATTTAATGTAATCCTTTTCCCTTTCAAAAACTTTTTGTTTTCCGTGCAAAAGTCATAGCAAAAAGTAAACACTTGGCTCTGCAAATAGGCAGATGAAATGGGGGCAGGAGTTAATTAGAAAAGGACTAAGCTAAGGACAATGCAGACTGCTTGTTCCATACAACTTATGATTGCATAAAGTAAACCTCTCTTTTCGTTCCAATCCCTCAGCATTCCGATTGCAGCTTACACAGAATAATATTGTTAAAGACAACACAAACACGGCGAGTCGAGTGCATTAAATTAATGTTAAATTAATGCAAAAAAAAAAAAAAAGGAAAGCCGTATTGGCACAAAATGAAACTCAACTCGATGTCATTTGCATGTTTGCCTGGACAAACGCGAAAAAATGCGTGGAAAAAAATCGATGAAATTTTTGCCAGTTAAATGTGACAGTGCCCCCCATGTCACACGCCACCGCCCCCGTAATCGGGCTGACATATAGCGACATATGTATGCATATAGACGCATGTACGACCATGTAATTATGTCAGAGCTTGATTGTCCGATCCGCCCTTAGGCGTGCATCGTTTTGCCAGTCCATAAAAGGGACAGCGCGGCTCTTTTTTGCATATTGATAAGCTCGCTCCGTCGCATCGAATGCCATAATTGTCATGCCTGGAAAGCTGGGCGATTTTTGTGCAAAAAATTATTTGCAATAATTGCGTAAAACAGCCTGATTTATGTGGGCGAATGCAAAACCAATATTATTCCGCAAAACGTTCGAAAAACAGTGCAATTAAGCGGATGACAGCGCCTCAAGCAAGGCAATCAATTTGTGAAGTTTAAATGGAGGGGAGAATATGTAATAATTTGGGGTATTTCTAAAAAAAATGACCAAAATTAACATATGTATTTGTAGTAATAACAAAAGGTATATGTGTTATTTCATTGGTGATTTTAAAATACTTTTAAAAGAGCCTGAAAGTATGCAATTAATCTATTGCACTAATTTGTTGTAAATTTTAATTGTGTTCTCATTTTTATATTATTTAATTTCTGATCCCCAGAAGCTATCATATATAATATATCACACTATACTATAAATATCACAGAACCTTTGAATTCCCAATCATTCCAAATCAAGCAACTTTAAGGCACTTAAACCCTTCGGTAGCTAATGAGCAGAGTGTGGAAAACACGTTTGATTCTTGTCAAGAAGCAGCATTTTATCAACTGTCAAACAGCCCACTCTACTCCCTGGATGCTGCTCCTGCTGCCGCCCAGAAATTTATGCGGCACAGCGTATGCCACAGAAGAGCTTGAAGCTTGAAGCATGCTCGAGTGTTTGCCAGAGTATGAGTGCCAAAGTGGGTGTGTGTGTGTGTGTGGCAGCTTCATTAAATTTGCACGCACATCTCGCAGCAAGGGGAGGGGTGTGTTTCAGTGAAGACTGTGCAATTTCCGACGCAATCTTCATTTACAACTTAAGTTACAGCACAAACAACAAATACAGCTGCACATGCAAACAAACACCGAGTACACACACTCGCACTCCCTCGCACTAGCAAAAAGTGTAGCCGACTTTTAAGCTGTTGTGAAAACATTTTAGCGCATCTCATAGGAGAGGGTGTGGTGTGTGTGTGTGTATAGTTTGTGTGTGCGAGTTGGAGGGAGTTACGACTTCTCCATAACTAACCCCGTAGCACCTCCCTTAGTTATTATGCCTATGCAAGTCGGGCCTAGCAGCGAAGGAGCCTCTCTCGCCCGAATAACAGGATATGCCAGGCAGAAATTTATTAGGCGCATTGCACACTTTTGTGCGTTCACTTGAAAAATGACAACTTTAATTTAGCTGCAAACACAAAGCCAGCAGACCGACAGACAGACAGACAGACAGCCGGCAGCGGCGGTGGGGAGAGATGAGTAACACCCAGAAAACGAGAAAAGGGCTGGAAGACAATAGCGCCAGCCAGACAATGAGAAAGGGGTGTAAGAATGGAGCTAGGAGCACAGAGAGTGGGCCAGAGAGCGAGGAGAAAGCCAAAGGATGAAGGCTAAAGCCCTCGGGCTAAGGAGTGCGAAGAAAGGGCTGCGAGACTATTCCCGGGTCTGGATCTGCTTTTGTCAGCTAACCACAGACATTGGCTTGAAATTCCTGCACTGAGAGAGATCTGGTCTAAAATCAGTCCTGAAATAATGCCTTAAATCATTCTTGAAATAAGAATTAATGTATACCCTTGCCGTTTAAAATTAGATCATCGAAAAGGAATACATTTCTATAGAATTAAATTAAAAAAAATCGAACAGCACATAAAACATTTACTTTTAAACACCCAGAAATCTTGCTAGATGGTTTCTTAAACACTCTGCTGATGATGCTGATCATAAATATATATACTTTAAAGGGTAGGGAATGATTTCTTAACTTTTAACGCTCCACAAGGATGTAAATATAAAAATATATTTTTTTTCTGACCACATATATCAAGAATTTTAAACCTTATGCACTTATAAATGTTTCCTTATTATAAAAAGAAATTTTCAAATATTTCCTTACATATTTGTAGTTATTTTCCCTGTGTAACTGCATTGCTGCCGGCTACAGTTGACTTTCGGATCATAGAAAACTGGGGAAGGGCAGCCTGTAGTTGTCTTTTCAGATAGGGGATTTCCCCGACTTCTACTCCTCCACCCCTGCCCCTCCTTCGGCACTCGTCTCAGATGAATATTAATTACCATTTGAAAGCTTGTCATACACTTGTGTAAATTTATCAACAACAACAGGAGTGCCAGCAGGAAAACAACAACAGTGCCGGGGAACAGGGACTTGGAAACAGGGAAAGGGTGGGTCGAGGGTGTTGGAAAAGCTGAATCTGAGGCAGACAATAAGCAGAGTTGTCAAAGAGCAACACACAGACACACTGAGAGGAGCACAGGGCCTAGGCATGAAAATAGCTTTGAATGTGCAGCAGATTAGGCCGGGATTTGCATGCATAGGGAAAACATGTCGAAAGGACACTCCTTCACCGTTCGACTCCTTCTTCGGCTTCTCAATCGATGCTGGGGCATCCTAGGAAATTTCGTAAATAAATGCATGAGTCGAGTCGAGTCGAGTTCTGGGGAATGCCACACAGGGCAATGTAATTGATACTCTCATTCCTGTCCTGGGGCCATTTTTCTCCTCATTCTGTTGTCATCTGAGTTGCAACTGGCAAAGTGCAAATAAGTGCGCCAAAGATCAAACAGAGTGTTTGCTGATATATTGTTAATATGAATATTTATCGTTCGGCAATGAATACTACACAAGAAATCCTACAGAGAAGAAGCCAAAGTTTGTGTAAATAGAAGACTAGTCTTTCTCGCTTTCCCTAATCGGCTTTCTCTTTCCCAATTGCAGGTACCACCTACACACAGCCGCAGAACATCAACGCCAAATCAGTGCAGAGGACGAAGCCCGCCGAGCGCCGAGAAGCCATCACCAGCAGCAGCAGCAGCAGCAGCAGCAGCAGGAGCAGCTGGCTAAGCATATCAGCCGAGTCCCAGGCAGACGCGCTAGTTGACCACCGCGGCAGTAATTCTAAGCCGGGAAAATGCTCCAAGAACTGCCAGAAGGCCAAGGCCAAGTGGGGCAAGTGGCGAGGCCAGTTGAAGCCTCACCACCAGGCCCATCGGGCAGTGCTGCACAAGGAGGCCAAGCGACGTCAGCGTCGCGAAACCGAGGAGGAGGAACTGGACACCATATACACACCCTCCAGCGCCAGTTCCAGTTCCAGCTCCAGCTCGACGAGCACCTCCACAGCCGTGGCCACCACCGTGCAGGCCACCAGCTCAAGTTCCCTGGCCACCAGGAGGAGTTCTTACTTTAATGAAACCAAGGTGAAGCGGCCGCGCTCCACGCTGCACTTGGCGCCTGAGGACCTGCAGCCGAAGCCCAAGGAGCCGGTCATCATCATTGACGATGTGGAGGAGTTCGACAGCGGCACCAGCACTCGGGATCTGTTTGCGCGAAAGAGTCGCGAAGAGGCGGAGGACGACGAAGACGAGGGACCGCTGGAGCCGCGGGTGCTGCCGCTGCGCCCCGTGCCGCCGAATCCGTATGAGGCCGAGGAGATGTCCGTGGTCTACGCTGAGCAGCACTCCGAGATCAAGCTGATGTGCGAGGTGGACCTGGACATAGCCACCAGCATGTGGTACAAGAACGGCCAGGTGAGTTTAGCTACAAGCCGCTCCGAGGAGAGCCCCCTTGAGCTGTCAGGATCTGCCAACTTGTGCTGACTTTAATTGCATTCTTGGCCTTTTGCATTCCCCACTTTCCACTCTGCTATTTTCTCTATCTTTATTCTTTGTCTATCTGTCTGTCTGTCTGTCTGTCTGACTGCTCCTGGCTTTATTTTTATTCCGGCCGAGACGTCTCGAGTGGCAGGGCTTTTGCTGCGGGTCCGGGTCTGCCTGGGAGTCTGCGTCTGTCTCGGTGTCTGGGTGTCTGGTCCTTTGTCGCTTAACTGCCGCATTATGCAAATAGGATAATCGTTATTATTTGATAGTTTCTGATGTCAAAAGTGCTGGCAGAGCTCATCTTTCGAGGGTCGCGCTTCTTGCTCGATTGCCTCATTATGCAGCAGCAACGAGGGCTTCTAATTACAACTTTTTGCCATGCCAGAACGCCCCCAAGTCGGCTCCTGCTGATGGAAATTGTTGGCAACAAAACGTTGGCAACAAAAAAAAGAAAACAGCAGCCAGCAGCCAGCAGCTAACATGAGCTGCAACTTCTTCGCCCTCCCCCCGGCCAGCCCTGCCGAAAGTTATTGAGTTGTAATTGCGAACGCAAACGGCTGTGAGCGGGGTCCCACTTCCCAGCAAAAACCTCTCGGCGTAATGCAATTATAACTGTTTGCAGAGTTTCGCCGAGTTGCAAGCGTGTTTTGCCCACACTTTGTGCGAAAAAAGGAGTCGCACAGAGAGCGAGAGATAGTGCCCCTAACTCAGCCACACACACACTTTATGAACCTTCAATTTGGCTTTCCAAACCCCATCGGCCTCCGGTTGTGGGCAAATATGTCTGTCTGCGTGTGCGATGTGTGTGTGTGGGAGGGGGGCCATAACCGAGGTGCACTCCACTCCAGCTCAGGTGTAAATACAACAAGCTGCCAGGCCAAGTTGTTGATGGGCAAATAATAGTTGCAACTACCAGCAGCAATGCCACTTTGTGTACGTGCCAGAGCTATTTGTTGTGGATGTTGTTGCCTCTGCTGCCGCTCCTGCTGCTGCTGCTGCTGCTGCTGCTGCTGCTGCTCTTGTCTGTGGCAGTTAACTGGCGCTGCTGTTGCCGTTGCACTTGCAACCTGCAACTAGCAACTTGCAAGCGGCAGAGAAAAAGTGCGGCACTCTTGTGGGCAACGCAGGTTAACATTGTTGAAGCCGGAAGCTGCGATTGTTTGCCTACTTGTTGTTATTTGCATTTGCATTCCGCATTAGATTCCGTTTGAAGCCACTAAATTGCCTGTCAGCAGCTGGAACTCGGGATTGCCGGCACGTCGGCTATCCAATTGCATTCGCATTGAAAGTGGAAATGTCTCGCCACCCAAACTTTCAAGTGCTGGGAATTTCTAGGGGTCGTTGGGGTGTGCCTTAGGAATTCTATATTTCATATATAAAGCAGTCGAGGTCTTAACTTCAAGGGGGTTTTGCTTTTGATATTATTATTAAAGCTTTCTTGACTACTATCAATATTTTCAGAGTGATGTATCGCTTATATTTTCTTCTAATTATCGATTTTATTGGTATTTTTCACTGAAAATGTTCGCAGAAATCGATGCAGTTATTGTCCAATAATCCCTCTCTTCTTAAACATAAGACCTCGGTCGCCAAAGTTGGGTATCCCTGATCCGTAGCACATCTCCCGTATCATCCTCTGCCACCACCTTGTCTTGTCTGGCAATTTGTTGGCTTTATAGTGCCATATTTTTGCGCCCGGCGACAATTGCCAGACATAAACCTTAACCCGGCAACAGAGTCAGCTGAAATAGGAGTTTTACGGCTGCAGCCGCCTTGTTGCACACTTTGTGGCGCTGCAAACTTATTTATGGCTGGGGGCTCAGGTTTAAGGTCAACAAACCCGCTCTTCCCGGCTTCCCGGCTTCCCGGCTTCCGGGGATAACATAAATTTTATCCGGCGACGCCCGATAAGCCTCCATTAGTCAATTAGGAGCGAACTTAAGGCGCACCATTAATAGACAAGTTGCTCTCCCCGAGGAAGACCTTAATGCAGCTGCAGCGAAGAGCGTAAATCACATCAAGCCGGCAAATTAATCAGTCAGCCCCAGAGATCCCAAATGAAAATGAGCAACAATGCGGTGCCACTTAGTGGGAGTGGGAGTGGGAAAGCAGGGAAAGCGGGGCTTAAGTTGCTAACACGCCGCCTGCCTTGTACCTTTGACAACTTTATTGAGTTACTTACAATGTCGGCCCTGGTCGACTGCTGCTGCTGCTGCTGCTGCTGCTGCTGCTCCTTCTGGCTCTGAGTGCTAGAACGGCAAATAAAATCAACGCCACTGCAGCTGCAACAACAGCAGCATCCATCGCATCTCGGATCTGGGATCTCTGGCTGCCATCGCAGCGCATTTCCCAGCGGTGCAATTGTATTAGTTGTGTTAAAACAAAAGCCAGCCATGTGTAAGAGCCAAAGGAGGAGGTGGGATGAGCAGCCGGATCCTGGAGGATGGGAGATAGAGCAACAGTAACGAGCAGGCTGCGGCAATTACAACAATGATGCGGCAACAATGTGTGTAAGAGTGTGTGGAGTGTCGGTTGGAGTTAGCAAAGCGACAAGTGAATGCTCTTTTCTTTTGAAAAGAAAAACTATAAAATATTCAGAAGAAAACGGGAATAAATATGAGAAAACAAACCCTATAACTAACTGTAGAAACATACTAAAACAAGCTATTAGAAACCTTAAAGAAACCTCAGAGCAACATACAAGAGAAGCCACACATCAATATACAGAATAAAGAAGGAGTCATGCAACCTGTAACCTAAACTACGACTTAAGTTGCCTGGTCTGCAGAAATATATACTATATATATAAGTATATATAGTTTGTGATTATCCCCAGTTGCGTTATACCCTCCTACCGGCAAATGCATTCGAGCTGCGCCCATTGACTTTCCCACACAGCCTCCCACTGTCCCTCTCCCACTGGATCTCCTGCTCCAGTTCCTGCTCCATCTCCAGCTCCATCTCTCCTCACTCCACTCGATGGCATTGCAACTGCGGCAATGACATGCGACAAGTGTTGCACTGACAGCTTGCAACATGAGCGACTTTTGTTGTACTTTCTAGAGCGTTGCACAATGCATTAGAGTCCCCGAGCGGGAACAACGGCTAAAGGAGTTCATCCCTGCCTGGCTCTGCCCTGCCCTTACAGCCTCGGCTCCTGTGTCTGCCAGTGTGAGTGCCAAGGAATTTATTGTTGAAAATTATCAAGAGGCTAATATATTTGCCGAAAGCAATTTCAAGTTAGCAGCTCTCCGAGTCGTCGCGGGGAATTCGGGGGGCGGCGGATGGCGGATGTCGGATGGCGGATGGCGCGACAGTCAGTGAGCAATGTTGGCTGACAAGATTTTTGCAATTCCAAGCAAGTGATAGATATAAGTAGCCATTTCTGCAGTCAGAAGGGAGTGCTCTTGAAGGAAATAAGCGTCTGTTTGGAATGGTCTCGGAGCTGAAGGAATGCCCTTCTTTCGGGGGCGAGGCATGAAGCTAATTGTCAGCGAACGTCAATGGAGAATGCATTCGGAAAGGGCATTTATTATATTAGCTTTGCTCTTCACATCCCCATTTTTATCGACTTTAAACGGGGCTTTATTTTCTGTGTGAGCTGTGGGTTAAATAAAATAAAAGGAAGGATGGCATCCAATGGCCCTAAAAACAACACAAAAAAATAATATATAATATTCATTTGCATTATTATGCACGCATTCAGATCGCTGGAAATGAACAACAGCGCTCGCTGTTGGCCAAAAATTAAATGTAAATCGCGAATTGCCAAAAAGTTTGGCCAACAATGCAATTAGAAAATTACAAAACACTGACCACCTTTTGCAGCGGACCGATAACGTGGCCGCAAATTATGCAAAGTTATGCGTGCACGCCTTCAAATATTCAGCAATTTATGCGAATCGAGGCAGCTGACAACATACCACACACACACTCACTGGCACACACTCACTGGCACAACAAAGGCGTCCGAATTCATAATTACCCCAAAAAGCGGCAGCGGCGGCAACAATGGCGCGTCGCGAAACAATCGAGCGTGTAATCCGGCGAACGCTCGTCGCTGTAAACAAGGATTTGCCACGCTCATTTAACGCTTTTGTCCGGCGGCCATGTTGCCAAACCAGGGAAAAATCCAGGCCTCACACTCTCGCTCCGACCAGGTGCCAAAGGCCTGGACATGAGCCGGAGCTCTCTTGGCCCTCGAACTGCACTGGCGCTGGCACTGGCTCTGGCTCTGGCTTTCGCTGTGGATGTGCATGTGGATGCCAAAAAGCCTCGGATCGCCATCGACCTCATAAATTTCCAGCTGAATGCCCCGCTGCACAGCCACGCAGAATCCAGTTTCCACTTTGCCAGTTTGCCAGTTTGCCAGTTGCCAGTCAAATGCGTCGCTGGTTAATAAATTTTCTGCAAATGGCCGCTGCGGCGACTGCGGCAAATGCGCGCCGGAAGTCGCCTCACGCACACATTTGGGGAGAGAGTGGGGTAAAATTCATATACGCATAAATATTTGCACTGCATTTGAAAAATATAAACGAAACGAATCGAAAAGAATCGTAAGCGACGAGACTAAACCGAAACAGAGAGAGCTGAAAATGGCGAACGCACAAACGGAACCGGAAGTGCAGCATACAAATATTCTGTATACAATTTTTTGTTTGCCCAGAGTCTCTATTTTCCGGCTTTTCCTATTTTTATTTCTCTATCAATATAGCTTTAGTTGTTTGGTTATGTTTGCCATGAAAAGAGCTTTGGGAAAACTGATAATATCATGTTGAATGAGAGCATTTTTGGGTGCGTGTATAAAAAGAGGCTCAAATGGTATTTTAACACAAGTTGTAATAAATAATAATAGATGATCTGGAATTAATTTAAGGGTATATATGTTCTGTAATTCACGGATAAATCGGATTAAAAGAAGGGAGGGTATTTTTCGGGCTGAGGCTCTCCTTAATCCGAGCCCAAAAGTTAATCTCTTTGCCTGCAAATGCAATTAAAATTGTGTTTCATTTATGGCCGCCTCCCCCTGAACCCCCTTATGCCCTCTCTTTGCCAGACATTTAATTGGCACTTAAACGCATTAAGCTTGTGAAACATTTCCACATAAATATGTATGCCCGCTGTGGCATCTCCTTTTTTGGTTTTTATTTTTTGCTTTTGTTGCATTCTTCATAATTTTTATTCCTGCCCTACGGCCGAGGCATTTGAATGCGCACATAAATTCCCGTTTGCATTAAGCCCCACACACAGACTGGCCAACAACTATTGGCAACAGTTTTAAGCCACCGCCGCCGTTGCCGGCGTCAGTTCATTGTTGCCACATTACCAGTGGATAACATGGAATGTATGTGTGTGTGTGTGTGTGTGTGGGGCAGCGGCAACTCCAGTCCTCATTTAATTGTCATTATTGCGTTTGTTTGATGCGAAATGTAATAAAATGCGAGAGCGAAGCCCAAGTGTAAATAAATGGATATGAAAACATTAAATGCAATTGTTTCACTCGGCGGCGGCAGGAGCATTGCATTTAACGCGCGAATTTATGGCCATTTAATGCGCTGCATTAAAACTTTCAAAAGGCGCTTTGCATAATTCCGCGACTGGCATTAGTTTTAACGCCATCCTTAACGTCTCCTCTCTGCTTTCTCTTCCAGGTGGTGCACGCCATGGACCGCACCTCGCGCGTCACCGACTATCGCTTCATCAAGGAGGCCAACGGGGCCCTCACCATCACCAACGTGATGCTGGAGGACGACGGCAAGTGGCAGTGCGAGGCGGAGAACACGCGCCGCTATACGGAGAATGCCCGGCCAGTCAAGCTGGTCGTCCTGGGTGAGTATCCATTTTCACAGCAACGAGGGAAAAGCTTCTCCTCTGCTCCCCATTGAATCCAGGATCAGCCGCGCCTGTCACGACTTGGCCAACAGCTTAGACAAATATTAAAAAGGTCGTTTCATCTGCCAAATTAGCCAGGCTTGGGGACCGGGCCAACAGCGGAATGTGGCTTCTGGCGAAATGTTCGCTTTTATGACTTGGCCATCACTGAGAAAAAAAAAACAAAAACAAGTTTGTGACATAAAGAAAAAGATAAGAACGAGCTAAAGTAGGAAAAACAAAGCGATTAAAACTTTTAAATTAAAAGACATGCTACTAGCTTCAACAATAGAGACAAGGCCAGCTTTAAAATACTTAAAAAATAGTGTTTAAAGCCATTTTCTCTTATCCAACATTTACTTAAATACTTTTCCTTGTTCTCTCTCTAATTTAATCCATCAGATCGTCCCAAGCCGCCGTATTTGCTGATCGATTCACGTCGCCTGGATGCCAGCAATCTGTTTGTCCCTGTGAAGGAGAACTCCGAGCTGAACCTGGCCTGCGTCAGCGAGGGCGGCAATCCACGGCCCACGCTCACCTGGGAGGTGCTGCTCAGCCCCGGCGTGGACAGGCATGCCCAGAAGGTGTCCGCCGAGGTGCTGGAACTGGAGGAGATCAAGGGCGAGAAGGTAAGCTGTCTGGCTGGCTGTAATCCATTGAACCCGCTGAGTGACAAGTGGCGAGCTTTGCCCAAATGGAAGTCCGAATGAAGATGAGGAAACCGCAGCCGGCCGGCAAACACATTAGGTGCGGCTCCCGCTCCTCGGGCTCAAACAACGTATCTTCCGGACTGCTGACTTGGCGGCCAAGTGGGTGGCAGTGGCGGTGGCGGCCGGTCGGTGTTTGCGGTTGTGCCAAAATTTGTTTGTCTTGCACTCGAGCATAATGAAAAGCAGACATTTCGGTCGAGAAATGCACTCCACCGCCTCTGCCGCCCACTTGCCACTCACTGCCACCTGTCAGGCGCACACACACACCCTTCTTTGTGGGTGGGTGTGTGTGTTAGTGGGGTGTTTGTCGCTTGGACCCTAAATGCCACAAATTTGCGTGTTCGGCTGGTCACAGGCCCAGGCATGGCCACCCACCGAACGCCCCGGATGATTGATTGAAAACTGTGCCAACAAAATTTCCATGCAAAAGCCACAGCGGGTGCCAGTCCTCGGTGGGTGGTGTTTTGAGCATGGTGGCAATGCCCTTGCCCTTGGACTTTAATTTAAATTAATGATGTCGCGCTGATAACAGGCCTGACTAATTGGCTGCCCACACCGCCCACAAGCTTCGTGAAAAACGGAACGGAGGAACGGAGGAACCAACCCCCTGTCATTTGGCCCAATTTGCCAGTGTTTAGCATCAAATTGAAATGGAATTTTTTAGCAAACCGCCTTTCCCCTTCCTCTTTCCTCTCCTTTTTAAGGTGGACAAAAACGGCTACAAAATCAACAGTGGTGCCAAGAGCGAGGCAAGGTTGCCGGCGGTGTACAGAGCCCATCACAATGCCAGGATCCTGTGCGTCATGGAGCATCCCACGCTGAAGATTCGACAGAATGCCTCTCTGCTGTTAGATGTGCAATGTAAGTTTCATGGAAAACTAGAAAATATTATCTCCCAGGCAACATTTTTAAGTTAAAAGACTCTTAGATATACTTTATAATAGGTTTTTCCCTAAAACCTCTTTTAAATTCAATTCCCCATCACATTTTCTATTATTTACCAACTCGAAACCTGTGTGACTTTCCACAACAAATGTCAAATAAATGTCAGTGAGCCATCACCAGGCCTCTCGGCCCACAAAAACTTTTAATAAAAGCCAAACACAGTGTGAATATCTCACCTTGTTTAATTACCTCCGGAGTACACGGCCGAAAACGAGAGTGGAATGGCGTAAATAAAAGTGAAAACCAAAAAGTAAATGTTGATTGAAAAGTTAAATTGCCAAAGTTAACACGGCAGCATCCAGAATGGAGCCACAGAACACAGAACACAGAAACGGGTCAGAGAGTCGGGCCGAGAGCACAAAAACAAAAACGCGGCGGCAGAGAATTATTATGCAGCTGCAGTGAACAAAGTCAGCGGAATAAATGAAAGCAAAGGTGAAATTATATTAATTGAAAGTGTGAGCGAATAAAAAAAGAGGCGGGAAAGAAAAATATAATCAAGGCGGTGCAATGAAACCAGGCAACGCGACGCGACAGCAAGGACCTGCCCCAGATGAACATAATAAGGGCGACAGTTGAGAAAAGGACGCCTACGTACAATTGGAATGCAAGGATAAAGGCGTCCGGAAAAGGCAGGGAAAAGGAAGGGAGGAAAAGTCGAAAGCCAAGAGGATTGCTGGGCTCTCAATTAGCTTAAAGTTAAGCAGGTGTCAGAGTTCAGCTGCGAGAATAAAAGCAGAGGGAAGAAGAGAGCTGATTTTAATGAAAATAAATATATGGGACACATAATACTGAGGGGTTTAAATATAGAGAGTTTATATATTAATTTACATATTTAATAAATAATAAGTTAGGAGCTTTTGGCAAAAATAAAATGAATACAAATAGAACTATGTAAATAAATATTTAAATCCTGGTTTGAACTTATTTCTTTATTTAATAAACAATAAATTACTAGGAAACACTTCGGTTCAAGGGTCAAAAGTCTCTACACTAACCTAGTGTCCTTCTGATTAGTCAAAATCGACCACCTTTCGCTGCCATTGATTGCTTAGTGACTCTCATCCGTCTCATCCATCAACTGCCAATTGCGACTACTGTGTAGTGCCGCACCAGCGATGAAATCACTTCAAAGGAGACTGGTGCCCGACCCGTCCAGCTGCCCCATATGGGCAGGAAGCCACAACAAAGCTGGGAAATAAAGATTGAAATCCTGGCGGGCCCGCAAGAGTGACGCAACTGGAAATGGAGGCAGGACTGGGATTCAATGGCGATGGTCGGTCGATCGGTCGATGAGGCGAGGCGACAATTGGAAGACTAGCACTAATTGGCAGCAAAATGCCGCACACACGTTCCGGCCGCCAGTCCTGGCGGAGGACCCGTCTCAATCAGCGGCAGGACTAGGATCAGGGGCTTTACCGCAGTTATTTGCTTTATTAATGCCCGTGAAGCCGCATAATGCCATGACAAATGCCCAGGTAGTGGAGAGCCCATGAAAATGATTGGAAAATATAGAAAAGCCGTGCGGGGATTTGCATGCCAGAGAGTCCTGCCACGAGTCCTGTGTATGCTTGTGTGTGCTTGTGTCTGTGTTTGTGTGAGCTTTGGCCAGGCATGAAAATTGCAAAAACCGCAATAACAACAGCACAAGGCCTCACACAACAACCGCATCGTTTTCCGGGTTCAACAAAAGGAGGAACAAGTTCGTCCTGATTCGTCCTGTTTTTCCTTTTATTGTTCCCGCTCTCTCCCTCTGCGCCGCTTGTATAAATTAAAAAGCACACACATGAAAGCATTTGCCCGGGCCATAGACATTGTACCCTGCACATCCGTGTCCTTATCTGTATCCTGTATCCCGTATCTGTATCTGTATCTGTAATGGTGACTGCGTTTAATTTGCGCATTTTTATGCAGACAGTTGACAGACAGGAATCAAGGACAGGGCTTCGGTGGCAGCTCAGCAATTTAAGCAGCGGCAAACTCAAAGGAAAACATTTAGGTTTCCATTTAAATTAGAGCTTTTTATGGCCGAGATATCCTTTTAATTTCAGCAATTTCCACAGATGCCAATATGAATATTTAAGGGCAGGCAACCGATTGTTTCAAATACATATTTTCCGCAATAATTGATTGAAGTTCGAACGACAACAATCTGGGAACAAGTTAAACAATTTTCCAGCCTTTGTGAGGGTCAGTCAGAGCCCTTTTTGAGTATTTTTACACACACCGTCATAGGACATTCGACATTCGAAAATCGTCAGGCATCGACAAACAACCGACAAACAAATTTCATTTGTCCCTTGGCATCTGCAGACCCATTCCGGGCGCCTAATCAAATTGTATTAGTTACAAAAGGCCACAAAAGCGAGTGATGCGCCGAAAAATTGAAAGGATTGAAATGAATGCAGGCCCATTTGGGCAGCATATTCTTCCTGGTCCATCTGGTCCTGCCAAATGGCCAGCACTAATTAAAAAACATTTGATTTATGCCTATGAATATGCATTGAATAGGAGAGAGCACATGTCTGGCTGGCCAGTGGCCACATCAAAGCGGGATGCCCGCTCGGATGTTCCCATTATTTACATTTACATTTAGATATACATTTTGTCGATGGCTTTTTGACATGCACTGAATGGCTTTCTGATTGGCAGTTTGGGATTGAAATCTGGACTTGCAGTTTGAAACGTATATCGAATTACTTTCGAACAAAACGAAATGAGATGGCGGACCCAGGCGGAACCTGGCAATAAAGAATAACGAACATGGATGGCGCAGTATTTGGACATGACATCATGTTAGCGGCATCAATGCATCGACGCTAACCAACTGAAGTTTTGTTGAAAACGCCGATTTGAAGCGACAACTAATTGGCATGTGGCACTGCTAATTGAATGCTGTCAGGTTGAACTGCACATTTAATTAATCAGCTGCCGGGTCAGTGTCAATTAGGCAAGAAGCGAGCGTGTTATAAATCATTTTAAGCTGCCTAAAATATGCAGGAATTACTGATTTACCTCCTTTTAGGCTCTTTATAGGAGGTTATTCTAGCCTTTTCCCAATATAAACCAAAAGTCATCAGGCAATTTTTAATCCAATCACCTCAAAGTGACAATTTACGCATTCTTATTTACCTTTCGCCTGTCCGGGACAGACAGCCCCACCTCAGCTCACCACCGACCGACTAACATTTGCATTTGGTTTAATTATAAAACTTTCTCCATCTTGCCTCGAGTTCGTACCCCTTCTTCTTTTCGAGTAATTTTTTAATTAAAAAACTATTTTGTTGATGTTGCCACCAGTCTCCAGTGGAGATAGTGCCGAAAATCTGCAGCCAAAGCCAAGCCAAAATAACCATCTGTCCCCCGTTGCAGACACGCCCTCCTTCGCCATCTCGCGCACACCTGGCTTCGGTTATCCGCTCCGCGAGGGCATCGAAGTTAGCCTCAAGTGCGACGTCGACTCGAATCCTCCGAGCACTCCGCGCTGGCAGAAGGACGATGGTGACACGCCGGTAAGTCTGTCTTAAAATTCATAGGGAAATAATATTAGATTATATTTATTTAAATTATATAAATAGTTGATGAATGTAAATACATTTTTATGTAGCTTTTAAAGTTAGAAAATCTATTTATAATCTTCAAGGTTGCACTATAATTTTTTAATTACTTTGTTCAGTGTATTTTTTTATTTTATCATCTTTAAAAGTGTTTTAAATACTCTTCTGATTTCTGTAGCTCTTTATTTTGTGTAAACTCTTTCTTTCTGTGTAGGAAAAATGCGGAAAAGTGGAGAAAATCGTGGGGGGATTCCTGCATACGTAGGCCAGCGCCATCGGCGGCACTCGGCCTTTTGTGTGATTTTCGGCTGAGGAGCAAGTTTTAAATGGATTTTCGTGCAGTTGTCGCTACCTCGAGAAGTTCGGCAAAGGGGAAACTTGGCCGAAACTATTTGCCTTGCCTTAATTACCAAAAATTGTTTACGCATAACGAGCCAAAACTCATTTTCCACTCCACATTATGTGTGTGCTTATTTTTCTTCCTCTCTGATTTGCCAATTTCCCATTTTCCTGATCATTGCAGGTGCCGCAAACGGGCGACGGTTTCCTGAACTTCACCTCGATACGGCGTGAGCACTCCGGCTGGTACAAGTGCACGTCCCGGCACCTCAACTTCCAGTACTCGTCGATTGGCTATTACCTCAGCGTGCGATGTGAGTATGAGCTTGAGTATGAGTGTGAGTATGAGTGTGGGTACTGAGTAGTACTCCCTTCCGAAACCCCCGATTCTACTATCAGACACCCGTAAATTAGGCCGCGTATGCGTGAAATTGCCTCAAAAATGGCGCGTGATAATATTTTGGCCATTAGTTTGCGCCTGTAAAATTACTTGTTATAACCCCCGTTCGCCAGAAAGGAAAAGCACAAAAAAAAAATCAGCAAACATTTTACGACACTCGCACGTGGCGCTGAGGACAATATTCGGTGTGATTTTTTCGGGGATGTTCTTTGCGCTGTCAGAGGCGCCTTGTGGCGCCACCCTCAGCGTCTGCTGCCATATGCAAAATGTGGCAAATTTCATTGGCATTGGCAGTGGCGGCTGAGAGCCTGTCAACACCCCTGTCTGTGCCCCATCCTTGCCTGTGTCCTTGCCTCTAGTATTTATGCTTACGCGCCATTTTGCTGTCAATATTTTCCCGTTTGCGGGCTGGGATATTTGGCATTTTATGCGCCCAATGCGTGTTAATGCTTGTAAATATTTTTATTGAATTTTCCCCGCCACTTTTTCCCACTTTGTTGTGTGTGTGCAAATATGCCTAAGAGCGCGGCGCATTACCAGCAGCGAAAATCAAATTATATAGCTCGCCAAAACTCATTTGCAGCCTCATTAGGCGGCAAGTGCAATCGAGGGAGGAGCCGGAGTGCTGCTTCAAGGACTCACGAAATGCACTGCCACGCCCCAGAATCCATCTTCCTGGCCACCCCGCTAAATCGCTCATCAATCACGGCGGGAAGAGAAAGACAAAACCCAACTAGACAAAACGGAAAAAAATGAAATAAAATATTGGTAATAACAACTTGACAAAGTGTTGCCACTTTTTATGCCGACGCAGGGATCAGGAGGACGCTCCCCCAGGTCCCCAGGTCCCCGGGGAGGGATTTTTCCATTTCGGCACTCCTGACAGCCGCCTGTCGATGCTCATTATGGGGAAAACAAATGCTTTATTAATAAAAACAGAAAGGAAAAACAAAAAAAAAAACAAAGAAAGAAGCGCCCGAAGAGCTCGAAGAGGCCAAGAAGTGACGGAGGCATCGCAGGCCCCATCGACATTATCGATGATTGATGGGGGCCGCAAGGAGGAAACTTTTCCTCCGCCGGATTTTCCGATTTTCCGATTTTCCAGCGAAATCTAATTGTGAGAGACGCTGAGCTGGCAACATGTTAAGCACATAAATCAATTTGTAAAACGTTTTATCGAACTCGGGGGCAAACTGCCGAAATGGCAAATCCAACTGGCAACATTCGGCATCCGAACCCCATTTATGACAACAGGCGTCGGCGTCGGCATCGAGGTCCTTCTTCCCTTGCACATGTGGAGTCCTGATCCAGGGAAAATACCTATAAGATATAGTAGAGGAAAGGACACGACTCGCCTGTCATAAACTATAAAACAGCTGCCCGACCCATGATAAATGGCGGCTGGCAAATACTTTTGAGGCAAACCGGCGAAAATTTAAGACTCCCAGAGAGATAGAGACCGAAAAAACTGATAAATCGCATTCAAGTTCGGGCAGGGAGAGGGGAGGAACTGGAGAAGAACCACCCAAAATCCCAGACAGACGTTTGAATGCCGGCTTAATTGCTGACGATATGTTTCCTCCTCCGAATCGCTCCGCCATTGAGCTGGAAAATGGAAGCGAATGCCACCAGGTAGCAGCAGCAGCAGCAGACGAAGGGAAAACTTTGCTGTCGACAACAAACGAGGACACCGCTGACAAACTGCAATGAAAAAGCAATCAGCGATGCCCAGCCAAAAGCTACAAGAAAAGCGGCGGAAAACCGGCTGGCGGGGACCGGCTGCGAGGTGGAGGCCCACAAAAGTAGGCAATTTGACGCAGTTGCTCAAAGTTTTCTGCGCCGGCCACTTTTGCGTGATTGATTCGCCCGTCGGAAGGCAGGACTCAGGACTCGAAGCGCGGGATGCGGGATGCGGGATGCGGGACACAGGACACACGACACGGCGAGCTTGTTAAAACGTCGCTAATTTGACACGTACGTCAACAGAGGAGCGGCGAGCGTGACGTGATGGCCGGGCTTGGGAATCCAGGCGGATCCAGGAGCCAGGACCAAAAGTGGGCCAGGCCCCAAGCCCAGCCAAGGGCCCGCTCAGGTACACTCCAAGTATAAGCCCGGCCATTGACCAAAGTTCTGTTTGCCAGCCTCATTAATGAGTTAAAGTTCTCATTGAGGCTAATTAATGTTGAGTGGCCTGCACGGCGTTCGGGCCAACAATGTGCAATTAGTGAAAGTTTGCCAAGTCAGGCCAAGGGGAGTTCGCCAGCAGGTCCTTCATAAAGTTCATATATCGTTTGATTTGTGCCAGAAAGAGGTCCTTGAGCTGTTAACATGACTTTGACTTACTGGGAAAAGTAACTCAAAAGGGGGAAAGTATATTTATTTAAAAAAAAGGAAAGTAGAAGACTTGCTTTTCTTGCTGTAAGTAATATATGATCTCACAGATTTCCTGCGCTAATTCCCAGTCCCACAAAGGTGATAAAATGTTACCTGATCCTCTAGAGATGCCTTTTGTGGTTAAACCTCCTCCTAGAATCCATGTGCAAATTGCATTCGCCTCGCTCTGAACTAATTTGGGCAACCAACTGTCGTGAAAATGCATTCCACCACCCTGAAGCCAACGCAAGGACTCTGCCAACCACTTTGCTCGCTTAGAAAGAAAAAACCAACGAAAAGCACAGACGACGACGACGAAGAGGAGTTCCTTTGGGAAAAGGACACTCGAGCTGAGCTAAAGGCGAATTACGAATTACAATAAAATTTAATTCTACACGCTATCGTAAGCATTTTCATTGCGAGCCATTTCTTACGCCGATTGGCAGGGTCCTGGTCCCCGTTATCCATTATCCTTTGTCATGCTGGTTATCGCGGTTTAACTTTATTGTTTATTCCGCCCAACCCCCCCGAAGAACCCTCATGTCCCATGGCCCAGGTCCTGCTCCTTATCCTTGTCCTTGTCCTTTGGCCGAGCTAAATTTCTGTGTTTATCGGCGCGCACGATTATTAGTTTTTTTGTTTGCTGCCTTTGTTTTTATAGCCGGCGATTATGTTTTCGTGTGTGTGTGTGTGTGTGTGTGGAGGGTCCGAGGGTCGGCAAAGATTTTCAATAAAATTTTATTTGTTGTTGCCTCAAATGAAACGCAAAACTCATTTCGGGCCCCATGCTTTCGGGCAACTTAAAGAAATATTAAAAACTCATTGCCGACAAATGTCCTTGGGTAAAGTATTTTTTATGGCCGCAAACTTTCGACGTTTCGGCATAAGCGTAAATTTGTGGAGAGAGATTATCTTTTATGGATATGTATCTCGAGTATCTATCTCCGGCTTGAGTTCACTCGAGATAATTTCCATAGCTCAGGCATCCCAATCATCGAGTTGCTCTCTCTCTCTCTCTCGTCCCGGGAAACCCCTCGTTTCGCTGCACATCCACTGCAATCATCTTCAATTTCAACTCATTGCAAATTAATCGCGTGTTCGTTCGCTGAAAGTCTTGAAAAATCTCAGCGCAGCGGGGGGAAAAAATTAAAATTTATAACCGAGCAGCACAAGCACAAATGCAATCACAGCCCGCCAAGTTTACTGCTGCTCACAGCTTCCGCTGGCTGTTTATGCAGCCTGTAAGTTAAGCTGATTGTTGCCTCTCGTCTCCACTCCTTGATGATGATGTTGCATCTCGTCGGCCTCCTTCATATTCATGACTAACTATGCAGATGGAGATGGGGAGCGGGAGCGGGAGTGGGAAGGAGCTGAAAAAATGGAAATTAATCCCGTGGTGCAGGAGCAGGAGTGCTAATGAAAATTGCAAGGCAAGAAAAAAATACTTGGTATCCTGAAAGGATACCCTTTCGTTTGGGAACTTAATGTTTTACCTTCGGCACTTAACCCTCGAAAAAAAGAGCGCCGCATCGAGAGTGAAACTTTCAGGCTGCCGAGGCTATTGTGGAAGGATTTATGGATCGCACTCACCCGTCATATTCACACTCCTTCGGACAGGGGAAAGATGTGTCGACACATTGACGGGGGACTCGATACCCTCCGTTAGGGTTGGAGTACGAGTTCGAGCTCGAGTTCGGGTGCGGCCCTGAAACTGGCAGGAATCTTGGCTGCTGATGATGATGATGCCCCATGATTAATGATTGGTGGCGGGAATCGAGCCACCGAGCCACCGAGCGAGCTCTTCAGTCAGTCAGTCTGCCCGGCATATTGATTCGGCTTGTTTGCATTAGTATTTGCTGTTTGCCCTTCACATTTGCCGCTGTTATGAGTTGGGATTTATTCGAGTGTGCCCCTGTCCCGTGTCCCGAAAGATATGGCAAAGGAATCACTTTCTCCCCTCCTCGGCAGGCCTTTCTTTGCCTCGCTCTCTCAATCTCCTTCAGTGTCGCCATATGGGCGGTACTCGATGCCCATTTGTTTGCCTTTGTTTATTTGTTTTTCCTTGGTTTTCCCACCCAGAGTGGGCGGACACTTTTATGAATGGCCATTGAGTAAAATATGCGTGAAACAAGTGCTGGAAAATATGAATGTGTGTGGAAAACTTGGGAAAATATTGAAGGAGTTTGTTTTCGGGGGCGGCAAAGAATCGATTTCTCACTCGAGCCTAAGGATACAGCTTGATAAACTTCCTTTGACAATCTGGTGGTAGGAAGTATTTACACATTAAGAATGTAATGTCAGTTGAATTTTCGAATGGTGTGATATAAATAAATATGGGAAAGAGATAGAAATAGAACACGATAAGGGGTAGCTTTATAAAGAATAAAGTTGTTTATAGTTGGAATTGCAAGCTAAAAACAAAGTTAGTTCTACCCTTTACAAGTAAACAATTTGATAACAAATAATCTACTCTCGTATTAAAACTCCCATTAGTTCGAAATCCCCCATAATTTGATCGAAATTCGAGACCGGAATAGGCTCGTTTACTTCATAATTTAAACTGTGCCAGACTAAAGAGATTAATGTCAAATTTTCGGTGATTTTTCCTCTCTCTGTAGAGACTTTCAGACACTTCCCTTATCGCATCGCCTCAAGACACGCCGCCGGCTTTTGGCCAATGACAAATGTCTGTCAGTTGGGCCGGGACAAGCTGAGCTCATTAGACATTTTCGCCGAGAGTCTCTGCGACTGGGAGGGCTCTTATTTCTGTCAAAGCTGCACTAGAGCACTCCCTGTACTCCACTCCACTCCATTCCACTTCATCCTGCACCCCCTGCTGGCCATTGAAGTTGTCAATTTGAGCGACGCCGCCTTTGTCCGCCTTTGTGTCGGGCAATAAAAAATTTTATAACTACGTGATTTTGACTAAGTAACACGCCCCGTTCGCCGAGGGGAGGACTTTTGCTATTGTCAGCAATAAAACCCCCGGCCGAGGGGTGTCCTCCGGCTGATTGACATGCGACGAAGGGTCTCTGAGGCGAAAGGAGCTTACAATTAATTGTAGCTGGAGAGCAACGTGGCAACCCCCTCTCAAATCTCGGCAACGCGTAACTTTCGGGGTTTCCCTTCGATTAAAGTTGCCAGCGGGTCCCCCGGTAATTAGTAGTTTCTGTTAATTGTGCGGCTCACTTTTGGGTCTGCTAATTTGATGGTCGCCTTGAGGAGATCGAGGTGATTCCGAGGTTTTTTTTCCCACCCATCCCATCCTTGCATCCTTTGTGGGGCTTACAGCTTACTGCTCACAGCTCTGGGTGGGTTCCTCTTTTTGTCTCCCAGGCAGGTCGCCACTTGGCAACTTATTGTTACGATATCCGGCCGCAGACAAAAGACGCAGACCTGGCCGGAGGCGGGCCGCATACTTTTAGGCACATGTCAGGGCAAATTGTTATTTATACCGTAATATGAACGGCGCCATAAAGTATGCCGCACAAAGGACGCGCTGAAATTTAAAGCCAGAGGAGCCTGGCAAGGCAAGTGGAAAATATGCGCCTCGTCCTCGTCCTCGTCCTCGTCCTTGCCTTGCTCCGAAATTAGAATGAAGCATCGTTATGGGCTCTTCCCGCCCCCGGAAACGACCATAAAATATATGTATTTATGAATTTTGCGGCGAGGAAAAGAAGATTGCAGCTCGGGCAATTTTCCAGCTAGCTGAGCAGCGATTTTCACTTTTAGTTGGCATCAAAACGGAAGTGACAACTCATTGCGGAGTGACTCAGGTGTTCCCATCGCGTCAGCAATTTGTTCCTGCCTCTGTCATTGAAATATTGTCACATTTGACAATTGCCAACAGCCAACAGCGGGGATTGGGCACAGGAAGAAAAATTCGACTAAGGCTGAATGTTGAGTGTATTCAAGCTTGAGCTTGAGCTTTAAAGGAAAATATTCCACTTCCAGGTCACATGTGGCCCGGAGTTTGCAGCTTCAACTCACCTCTGTACTCTGTGTCTTTTGTGTCCTTTCAGACGATTCGGTGGATGTGACCTCGGAGCCGGATGATCAGGATGTTTCCGTGGCAGCTGCCTCGCACAATCCCAACAAGGGGCAGCTGGAAGTGCAGCTGGGCGGAGCGGTGACTCTGCAGTGTCCGCAAGGTAAGTCCCATCAACCCCGTTGCTAACCTCCTCCTCCTCCTCCGTGGATTCCTCCTACTTCCCGCTGGCCAAAAACTTCAAAGGAAGCCAGCTTTCGGGCATTCGTGGCCCATTTAGAATGACAAATGCGTCTGGGCTGTAATTACATTTTACATTTTACTTTCGTTCGATCGAAACGGGCCGTGGTCGTGGTCGTGGCCTTTTGTGCGCCTCTTCATTAATTAGCGCAATTGGAAATTAATTATGCGTGCAATTTACTTTGCTCACTTTTGGCCAAATACGAAAATAGACAAAGTGCTCGACCGGCGACGCATCAATTAAAGAAATTAAAACTTGCGTGCCGAGTGCCGCGTCTCTCTCTCTCTCTCTGTCTCTCGCGACCTCCCGGGAAGTCAATTAATTAAATTATGCAATGGCTTTCATGTCTTACCTCCCTCCTTTCCTCGTTTTAGGCTCCCTGGGCTGCTGGTCGCACTTGGACCCCATTTCGGCCCGATTGCGTGGCCTTGGCTATGGCAGCAGCCAGCCCACCGGCCAGTTCTCGCTCAAGGACGTCATGTACCAGGACGCGGGCATGTACAAGTGCGTGGGTCAGTCGCCGGCTAATAAGAAGAAGCTGGAGGTCCTGCAGAGTGTCACGGTGTCGGTGAAGGGTGAGTTTTAAGATTTTTTACCAACTTTACTTACCTTAAGTCCCGAGAGTTATTATTATTTATATATTATTAACTATCCTATCTCTATAAATTAAATCTTATAATTACTGCTAGCTTCGAAAGGGTTACACCTTGCTCAGATATTAATCTCTTGGTCACACTTTTCCTAGATTTTCCCCTGGTCACACTTTTCACCCTTTTCTAGAATATTATTTAATCCCCTTGTGACCCAACATCCCAATCAAAGAAATGAAGCTGCAACACCTTGGAGCAGTGAACTCCCGCAAATTGGGTGTGGCCCAGTTTTGGATGACTTTTCGGTGGGTGGGCAATGGGCGGCCTTTCCGAATGGATGGCAACTCAGGTGACAGCGAGGAGTTAAAAACATTAAAAACTTTGACAGCAGTTTCGGGACACGCCAGAGCCAAGGAAAACAAATGAAAAGTTTTATTTTCTTGCTGTCAGAAGTTCGACATTTTACTTTGCATGTGATTTTCCCCAACGATTTCGCTTCGTTTTTCACCTCTCTGCCCGCCGTAGCCCGCCGTCGCCCGGTTTCTGTGCGCTTTTATAGTCTGGCTTATCGCTCGTTCTCTTGTCGCATTGACACTTGTCAAAATCTTTGCCTGGGCGTGTGGAAAACGACGCATGATTGATGACATTGCAAAAGGCAATTCCAATCAGGAGCTGGCTTCCCCTGTCACTGTCTCTGTCTCCGTCTCAGTCTCCGTCTCTGTCCCAGATATTAAGTATACGACAAGTGCAAGGGAATTTGAAAGAAAAATTGGAAATCATGCTGCCGGAAATTAAGGAAAATGCGTTAGCTTTGACTTCGCATCAGCTTCAGCCTCGGCTTCGACTTTAGCTTTAGCATCAGCTTCACCTTCAGCACCAGCTCTAGTCCCTTTCCCCTGGCTGTTCTCCGGCGCATTAAGTTGTCTTGAGGCGAAAGCCAAGTGGACATTGAGACAATAAAACTTGCCAAGTGGTCGAGCGGAGAGAGAGAGATAGAGATCGAGGGGTGGCTGCCAGGACCAGAGGATGAAGATGAGAGCGAGGACCTGGCCCGAGCTTACCCTCGAGTGCAATCCAAACATGAAGAGCTCAGCTCTCACACAGTGGCTCCCCGGATCTCCGGACAAGCCAAGCCAAGCCAAGCAATCAAACAAAGTCCTTCTCCGTGGCGAAGGAGAAGGAGAAGGCTAAGGAGTGGGTGGCCGTAACCGAGTGTGGGGGGGGGCTGTGTTGTACACGAAATGGAGACACTTATAATGCTCCCGCATGCAATTTCAAGGTAAGACAGTTTGTCATTAAAACTGCGAAATTGAGTGCTAGATAAACAAAATACGAAGGCAGCCAGAGAAGTGGAAATACACCAAGAAGTGACTCGAAGGAGGTAGAAAAGGGTGGCACAAGCGTGGCTGCTAACACTTAAGGCAAATAAACAAGGACTCCTCCACCAGGGGATGGGTTTAGATGGGTTTTGATGGGGGTAAGCTGGGTTTAGCTGGCAGAGGGAAGCGTGAAATAGTCATATTTATCAAGTGCCAGACGGCAAAAGGATTCCCAGGCTTCCCAGTCAAAGACGACTCCAGGATAACGGAGCAGGAGCAGAAAAAAAACAACGAAGCAAAAGAGAGATGCGACAGCCATACAATAGATTAAATTCACAGCCCAGCGGCAAAGGAGTTAGGATGCTTTAGTTACTTCCACTATTTGTGTTTGCTTGTAAAATTAAACAAAATACAAAGAGCGACTTGAGAAAAAGTTCTCTTTACGCTGCTGTCTGCAAAGTTTCGCCCAGAGAATCGAGAATGAAGATGAAGAAAAAACTATAAAGCTGGAAAGCAGGGATGAGCTTCATCCAATAAAGACTGGCAGCAGTGCCTTGTAATCGCTCCTCAAACAGGCAGCTCGCCCGCTTATACCTGGCCATAATTACCAAGTCAAATGGCAGAGGGCCAGAAAGCGATGACAAAGGGATTATTAGCAGTGGCCTCAATCATTTGCTTCGTTGACATTTTTGATTAGTCCGAGAAGGCGAGATGAAAGCAGGTCTTCATTATGCATATGAAAATTTCCCCTCTTCCCTCTCTTCCCCCTTTGTTCTCGCTCCTGGCTGCTAGCTCCTAATGAAGTCGTGACTTGAAATTGCAGCCTGTGTTGCCGTTACGCTTCGTTTGGGAGCACACAGGAGGCTCTTTTGGTGGTGGGTGGAAATTATGCAACAAATAAGGAGGGAGGCTGCAGCACCTACTTGCATATGCAGCTTCTTGAGGGGAGGGGCGGGCTGCGAATAAAATAAATGTGCATATGAATTTTGAAGAAAGCCAAAAGGATTCGCGGCGGCCCCAATGCAAAGTGCACTTACTTACAAGGATCCCGAGTATCCTGCGTGAGTCTGGCTGCGTGTGTGTGTGCGCCCAAAATTTATGCTTGTGTTAAAGTTTAGTGCGTGTGCTGGGCAAAAAGTTTTGCAGCAGGAACTTGAGCAACAGCAGCTGCAAAAATGTTCAGCACTCACACAAATTAAATAACAATTTTCTCTCACAATTTCGCCACTCTTTTCGTTTTTGTTGTATTTTTTTTTGTTCGGTTTCTTTTTGCCCCCGTTCGCTGTCGTTAACTTTGTGTGGGCGTTTTCTTGTTGACAGTGTGTGTGTGTGTGCGAGTGTCCTGGTGTGTGTTTGGTGGGCGTAGGGGCGTGTCAAGCTCTGCATATGTTAACTGGCAGTTGGCAAAAGTAGCTCAGTAGTAGACTTTGCCTTCTTGCCAGCGCTTTTTGTTCCTGCCATGCATTGCAATTTTATGTAATTTAAACAAATGCAGTGAAAAGTTGCCCAAGTAGCAGCAATTCCCTTTTTTTCCCTGGCATCAAAGTGAATTTTAATGAAGATTACCAGGCACTGGACTATTTGAAAATTAAATATTAAATGATTTTCAAAAGGGAAAAACTTAAGCTTAGAAGTTAAAGTTGATTCTAAGGTTGATTTATCATAAATTAGTGATTAATTCTGGTTTATTTACTAAATATTATTGAAGACTAGTTGCCAAGACAAAGACAAAACCCACTTACTTCCAGATTACCCTGAGATTCCTCACACCTCTTGGCACCTCCATTATATGGCTTTTTGCAAGAAGTCCCCCTTTTGGCAATGCCAAACCCCCGCCTAATGATTATTTGCGGAATTTTCATTACAATCCAAGGAACCAGAAACCAGAGACCCTGAGAGCCTGCGACTCTGCGAAGTACAATGAGAACCGGAGTCCTGTTGTTGGGCCTGTTTTAATAAAAGCTTCTCCACGCATATTCCACGCTTAATTTAGAACGAGAAACGTAGCCCCCCGACTCCAAGGCTCCAAGTCTCCCCTCGAGCGATACGCGAACATAAATATTGCTTTATGCGCTGGCACACTCGAATTTCCCAGCCCAGCCTCAGCGAGTTTTCCACCCTGGCCACTCCGTTCTTGGCCCTGTTTTATGCATGCTAATTTGTAATATGCATGTTCGTTGCCGCCGCGCTTTTGATCAACGTATGGAGGAGGAAATATTTTCGCATTTTTTCATTTTCCATGCGTAATTTTTCTTCTTGGCAAATTTGCTTTTGGAATTTGGCGCGTTTGCCAGCAAATATTGCTTTGTTTCTACTCATTAGGTCGCAGTTCTGAGTTGCTTTTTGAGGGTTCCATTTCATAAAAAAATGCGGAAGAATTTTTTCTGCGCCCTTCTCTTTCATGCTTTTCATTTGTGCCTCATTTAAATGGCAATTTATTGCGCCCTGCGACAAGGCTTTAAATTCGGCAAGGAATTTTCACAGCAGCTGCGCCAAATTGCATGTTAAATGCCTCGCAACTCCGCCCGAAAGTCTAGATTTTGAGTCCTAGATAAACGTTTTCGAAACGGACTTGTCGAGGGTTGTTCCCCTCACTGGCAAAAAAGAAAAATACATTGAAATGAAAATTAAACCCGCTGTCGAAACTTCAAAGTCCTCCTTTATGGCATTTTCCAAAAAACGAAAGCCCAAGGGAGTCTCTGGTAGATTGGTAAATAGTTTAACCACCGACCGGGGGATAGAGAGACTCAGACAGGCCCGAAAATACTTTGAAGTATGAATTTGGGATTTGGGAATAATAATTTGATTCCAGCTCTGCACTCGCTTCGATTTACGATTGATTTGCTGGCAAATATTCGAAGGAATCCCTGCCTAATTACAAGCCCAAAAAGGATGTGCATTTGCCAAAGTAATTTCTCTGCGATTCAAAGAAAAACATTTGGTCGAATGCAATGCCAAAACTTTACCCACTCATTACTATCCGTATCCTTGGCTTGCTTGGTCCTTGCAGCGTTGTCAACAGTTTTGTGTCGTCCCTTCTTCCTCTATTTGTCGGTGTGTGTTGTCTTTTGCACAGAATGCACTCAAGCATTAATTTTTACGCTTCAATTTCCCAGCAAAACACACACTAACATTCTTCGTAGCACAGAGGAGCCCCAGAAAAAAAAGAAATGTTGACTAAATTATAATTTTCCATATGTGCTGCCCAGAGTCCTTCCCCTCCAGCCGTCCATCCGTCTGTCTGTCTCTCTGTCTGTCTGGAGTCGTTAGTTAAAATATGAAGTCAAAAACTTGTCATCAGAAACACCCCGTGAAGCTAAAAAATGGCCACCAAGGCAGCATGTAAAACTTTTCAGACAGTTGCAGAAATCATTTTTGGCCATTTCCCTGGCTGGGCCAGAACGAGACCCGGCGAGTGCAGGCGAGACAGCAACTGGGATGGAGTATGCTGACTTTTGTGGGTGTTTTTGGGGCGCTTTTGGGCCCCTTGTCGCCTGTCTGCAGCTGCAGCGGAAATGAGCTGAAAAAGTTGTGCAAATAGACGCCACCAGACGTCGCAATGTCGCCAGCGGTCCCACCCACCCACTCGTGACCCCCTTCTGACCCCGCCGGATGCGAGCAGTAAAACAAGCCGACAGCCTTGTGTGTGGCCTCTCTGGAAAAATCAAAACTAATTCCCGCCACTTGACCAGCTCGCACTTCAGCTGGAAAAATAAGTGGGAAAGCTAAAGGTGTTAGGACTATGGAGTACCTAGAAAGGTTGGGAAAATATCCTTCTACATTTTAGATTAGAAAATTACTTAAATTAAATACTTCTATGGGGTTTCTACTGTTGTTTGTTGCTAGGTTTTTCTTAATATTCATCTTCAAGGGAAGTTTTCTTATAACAACTTTAATTTTTTAATAAATATTTATTTACAAGTTTATACAAAATAAATATACCCTTTCACTACCCTCGATAACGTACAAATATTAGCAAAATGCAGCTGATTTCCGTGCTCGAGCATGCAAATTCCGCGCCACAAGACATCGAGTGGTGCCAGCAGGAGGGGCGCTGGCAGGAGGCAAGTGGCAGGAGGCAAGTGGCAATCCAACCCCTTCGCGACCCGGCCACCAATTGTGCCCAGCGGCAGCCACATTTGCTGGTTTTGCGCCGAACTAATAAGCGGCTGTCGAGAGGCTGGAGAGGCTGAGAGGTTGAGAGTCTCTCCTGATGGCGACGAGAATGTCAACCCCGCTGCATGCTGGCCTCAAGTGGATTACGGCACACATTGGCCGGAGTGAGAGCGACGAGGGCAAGCTGGCTATTTTAATTTCCCGGGACAAGGCAATGATCTTAATGGGTTAAGCAGACGGGGCTAGTTGGATTTTAATGCCTCGTTACAGTCGGGGAAATTACGTTTTAAATGGTAATGAGCTGTCCACGCATGTTCGGGATCCTTTATTTTTTCGTACTTTACGTTTGCAAAGGCCTGGCATAACTCAAATGCATATTTTAATTGCATTTCGCTGGGCCAGGAAGTGCATATAAAAACGGCCAGGCCGGACATTGTTCGCAGCGTGCAAAGTAATTAAACGCCGTCGCCACAAAGCTAATAAAAATGTCAAATGTCAGACCATAAAGCATAGGCCCAGCACCACACACACACACACATGGACACCCACATGGGTGTCCAAAAAGCTGGGGGAGATTGGGGCTGGCATTTCCATAACCGCAAACATTGCCACCGCTCGCTGTCGGACACTGAATTTTATCAGGCGCCTATGAAGAGGTCCTGTCCGGGTCCTGCTACTGTTTCTGGCGCCAGGTGCCGTCATATTCCGCGGGATGTTTGTATGGGTCTGGGTCTATTAACCCCTTGGCCCTACTCTAGCCCTTTTGTGGTTCCAATTGATTGGCAACACGAAAGGGACATTCGATTTCATCAAACACTATTCTATTTATTGTCAGGAATTTAAGGAGAAAAATTTGTGAAGCCTACAATGGGAAATTATAATTTTAAAGAATTGTTTATTATGGTTTTTTGGAATCTCTTACTAACACCTGATGTAACCTTGCTAAAAATATGCCAGCTCTTGTTCTCCTTATTTCCCTTTTAGTTAGTTAATCAGTTTCTTAATTAACCCACCAGAGCTGCTCTTAAAATAGATGCCAAGAGTCAAGAAGCCACCCAATGTTGCCATCATCTCAAAAGCTCTACCGCTTTGGCAACACACAAAATGAACGTTCGATTCCATCAAACTTTGGCTTTCTCCCCGCCCAACTTCACTTTCTTCTTGTTTAACCGTAATTTTGTGTGTTTACCAACATCACTTAAAAGTTTTCCAACATCTCACTTTCACGGCAGGGCGCAAATAAACAAAAAATGCAAAATTTTATTAAATTTACAAGTGGCAGGTAGCCCGGGCCGAAAAACATAGCTAGCTGGCATAGGGGACTCCTGCCAAGTTGCAAGTTTGGCATTCTGCAGGCTGCAGGCTGAAGGATAGGAAGGACAGGAAGGACAGGGGTTGGGGCCAGGGCAAAACCGAAAACTTTAAGTGGCACATGTGAAGCGATTTTTGGCAACTTGTGCAATTTGCAATGGCTGTAGGGGCGGAGGCGACAGGGTCTCCAAATTGGGTTGCTGTTTCATACGGAGAGAGCTGTTCATCCAAACTTTAGTCCTATCCGCACACACAGGCACACACAGGCACACACCGACACACGGCGAACTTTGCCGAAGTATCTACGTATCTGCAAGTTGCAATCTTGCTGCCAGCCAAAAGTTGCCAACCAGCCACTCATTTGATATTGAAAGTGAAAGAGCATATTTAAATACGTAAACTACGGCGGAGGAGGCGAGGACGGAGTCCTGTGACTGTGCATTCAGCCCTACATGCTAGCTTAATTTGTGTTGACAACGCCGAAAAAGAGGCGGCGGAGGAGGAGGAGGGCGGGGCAGAGCAATAGAAGCATCTATGGAAGCGCGCTTTGTAAATTTTCAAGATTTGGGTTACAGATATTTACACACTCAGACGAGCGAGCACACAAACTGCATGAATGTCCTCAAAATAGATGGAAGCCAGAGCCGACGAGAGCTGGTAAGCTGGCGTGTTCCTATTAAGATAACCCTGCTGATATAACCAGAGAGCATCTGCACTCCACCACCGGCGTATATATCAATCTCTGTCCCTTTCGCCACTTAAAGGTCACCGCACGGCGTCAAAGTTTGTTTGGTCCAGTTCTCCTCTTTCACATTTTGTGGAGCAGTGCATTTGTCCCCAAGCAATTGACTTTGAAGTCGACATACTTGAAGGGATTTCAATTAGGAAAAGTAAAGTATCAGTGTCCTCAAACTGGCAACTCGGGTTATGCTTACACTTCGAGAAAAATGCTGATTCCCATTCTTCGGCTAACAAGTGTGGTCGTTTTAAAATACCTTAAAGCTTACCTAAAATATTTCTAAATACAAAATAAACATTCCTCCAAAAATGTTTGAATTGATTTGCAGCTTTCAAAAGGAGTATTTTTTTAATAATGTTACAAAAAGAACGCTTTCATGTTACACATTCCTGATAAAATAACAAGCGCTTGACATTTTACTGGTAGTGACAGTGTTGGGAAACATTAACAGGAAAGCTCTCTTCGTTTGCGCAAGCTGGCCACACTAGCACTTGTCACTTCCGTTTTACTTTTCGCTTGAACTAGGTCGGTTTTCCAGTTTCCTTTTCCTGTCTTATCGCCATGAATCTGGAGGATCTGGTTAACCAGGCTGAACGCCTGGCTAGGGAGACCAACGAGGTCAAGGATTTGCCGTGCGTGGATCGCACATTGAAGCAGGTGCTTCAGGCCACAGAGGAGCTTCACTCACGTGTCACTGAATCTGGCATTAACGATCCTGCAGCAAACAAGCTGCTCGGTTCCAAGGGAGTGGACCTGCCCAAGTTGATGAAAAAGCTAGACCAACTGAGTGTTTCCAACTCCTTTGAGCCAGTTCAATCCTCGGCAAACCCCGATATCAAGGAATTCCTCAAGAATGAACAAGAAACTGCCATCTTAAACGTCATCGAAGAGACCAAACACGACGTATACTCAGACGTGGAGCGTCGAAAGTGGCAGGGCATTTACGCAGACTGGGACAAGGAGAAGGAGGCGCTGCTCAACGCGATGGTGGGTCCAACCCAGCAGGATTTTCCCGAAGCGCAAGGTCGCCGGGGGCCAACAAATCTGCCCGACGCACCAGCTCCTATCTCGCGCCTGAACGCCCTAGAGAGTCTCTATGCGAATGAGATTTGCTCCTACAGCAAGTCTCTCACACAGCGGACTAACTTGATGATGCGATTCGCTGACCTGGCCTTCGATGATCCGGTCGTCCGCGAGATGTGGAGTGTGCTGAGGTACATGACCAAGGAGATGCCCCTGTCGAGCAACACCGATCCCATTCAGAGTCGCATAACTACTCCGCATTACATCGAGCAGGCGCGCCTTTATCTGGAGCGCCGCTACAAGAACCGCATCAATGCGTTGACCGAGAAGAACCTGGTGATTGCTAAGCGCGGCGGCGTTCCTAACGTCTACAACATGGTCCTCTCCTATGTGACTGTCAACTTCCAGCTCCACTATTCCCGTGTGGGGCTGCAGGACGTGGTGAATGGCAGGCCGCTGTGGCCCCTGGTCTACCACAGCCTTCGTTGTGGTGACTTCTCTGCGGCTGTGCAGTTCCTCAAGAAATCTGGCACTTGCCCTGATATCCTTAAGCTCCTTACGCCGCAGGCCGTGGAGGAGTTGGACACCACTGTCAAGCAAATAATTCGGAAGCTGAAGCTCGAGTACAAGGACGGGCTGCGCGATTGCAGCGATCCGTACAAGAAGGCTGTCTACGCCATTGTGCTGGCCTGCGACCCGCAGTGTGAGAGCCACTCGGAACTCTTTGCTCAGTACGAGGATATCCTGTGGATGAAGCTGACAGTTCTGCAGGGGCAGGACACGGACTGCTGCACTGAGCTGCTGACATACAGCGGTCTCCAGTCGCTCATGTTGGAGAAATATGGAGAGAACTATCCCAAAGAAAGCATCAAGGAGCCGCAGTACTTCGAAATCCTGGTCCTCACCGGCCAATTTGAGGCCGCCATCGAGCTCCTTGCTCGTACTCTATCCAACCGACCACACGCCGTCCACATGGCCATTGCCCTGAACGAGATGAGGCTGCTGGCAATGCCCAGCAGCACTCAGCAGCCACTGCTCAGCTCCGATCCTTCTGACTCACCGCCGATGAAGCGCCTCAATCTAGTGCGCCTGATCGTCATGTACACCAAGTGCTTCGAGCAATCAAACACCGCCGAGGCCCTGCAATACTACTACCAGCTGCGTCACTTCAAAACCAATGACGGCGTCAATGCCATGGCTATCTGCTTTTGCGACCTGATTATGGAGAAATGCGACAACCAGATGCTGCAGCTGATCTTCGGGAGCGAGGCTGGGAGCCAACAGTACAAGGGCGGTGTCCTGGACAAGTTCAGCTTCATGGATTGCGACAAGTACGCGCTGGCCGCCATGGTGGGCGATGAGTTGTCCAGCCGCAGCAACTACGAGGCGGCCATTAAGCTCTACCTTATAGCAGGGCAGGTGGAACGGGCGATGTGCCTGGTGAGCTCTATGCTTTCCCAGGTAATCCACCAGATAACTCGATCCGGTAGCCTGCGCGAGCGACTGGGCAAAGTCATCAAGCGCTTGAACGATGTGCTTGCGAGCCGGAATCCAACCATAAAGGACCATGTGATGCAAACCTACAATATGCTATCGCAGCTGATGCAGTTCTTCGATCATTACCACGCTGGCAAAATGCGTTTGGCGTCGGCTGTTCTGGACTCTACTCGCCTAATACCATCCGACAGCTTGGAGGTGGACAAATGCATGTCAAATCTCAAGATAATGGGTCCGGAGATCAAGAAGGTGCTGCCCAGCGTTCTGCTTGCAGCCATGGAAATCGTGTACGCTGAGTACGTGGACTTAAAGGCCACCGACGCTCACGCTAGCCAAGATGGCGTCTTGAGGCATCTGCGAAGCAGGGCTAAGGCACTCATCTACATGGGAGGCTTATATCCCAACCTGGCCCTGGACATAAGCCAGCGACTTGTCCAGCTGGAAAACCGTATAATATAAAGCCGAGACTTGGTTTGTTGTTTAACTCAAGAATTTTGTACTAATCGCACCTTCTTACTAATAAATAACAAGCAAATAGCAAAGGCCTTCCTACTAACACTTGTATATTAACCACTCCACAATTAACAGAATTTTTCACATTTTTATTTCAAGTGTATTGCCAAGTAAAATCCATTGAAAATTCTCTGAGCCGCAGGAAAACGCGTGCTCCGACTGACAAAACCCACGGCTAACCAACACACACAAGCACGGCAGATGACTTGGCAAAGTTTCGCAACCTTTCGGCTAAATACCAGCGCCAACGCCACCGGCAACGCCCCCTCATTAATTTTTGAGCAGCTTAGGCTGGGCTGGTCCTAAAAGTTGCCAAACTTAAGATAAATGCTGAAAAGCCTGAAAGGCTCTCGGACCTGCTTCAGAGTGGCATCCTCGGCCGGGTTAGCTTGTCATCGCGGCAATCAATAATTCAGCGACCACCTCGGCGACAATAAATTCAATTAAAAGCGCCCAAAGGTGGGCATTGGCCAGATCCAGGACCAGGACCAGGACCAGAACCCTGAATTGGCAGGTGACAAATGGCAAACTAAAAGCAAAAACAGCCGCTAATCCCTCTTTGATTGCTCAGCCCGGGCACGTAATTTCAATTTGAGCCTCGCTCCGGTCCAGTTCGCTTTGTTTTTCCAACCTAACCGATCCGAGTTGAGGCAATGATTTCAGCACACAACAAGCCGGCAGCTTTTTTGTCTCGGCGGTTGGTAATTTTATTTGCAGCTTTTTGCATTAAGTGCACACAACGTTTATTAATTATTCAGGGGCACAACATGGATGGAACAAGCAAGCAAGCCGGTGGCTCTGGCACCCCTCTCCGGTCCAGGTCGGCTGTTCCTGGGGCTACCATTGCATAATTGAATATTATGATTGTTATTTTCACTTGCTGCCTGTCGGATTGCCTGTTATCTTAGCGTTTCCCGCCCTCGCCCTTCCGCCGGAGCCCTGCATACTTAATAACATTTAGCCGGACTCTCCGCCGGAATCAGAATCTCAGGCGGAGTCTTGGGGCCCCCTGGGCATGTTTCGCCTGCTGTTTACATCTTCAACCGCCGCTCACCTGTAATGGCAGGGCACTAATCTGAAGAACTCTGGCATTTCATTGGCATTTTGGCACTTTTAGGGGTTCATTAAAATGGTATTCCAGGGGAATATTGCAGGAAGAGTCGTTTATAAATTATCACTAGCATGATGTGGGTTTTAAATGTGGATTATTTATACATTTTAAACTAACAAAGTCTTGCTTTAACCGTTTATATGAGCTGACTAAGCCAAATAAACTAGAATCTTTATTCAACCCATTAGTATTTTGTGCGTTATTTTATTCCTCCTGGCAAAGCACTCTTTTTTTTTCTCTAAACAAGAGTAGAGCATTTCGCTTTGTGCGCTTAAAACCATTCAGAAATGTTGCTAAATTCGACTGGCTTAATGTAATTACATGTTGCTTTGGCCCATTGCCTGAAGAGTTGCTTTGGCGGTTCCTCTTTCCGCGCTGGCCCAATGAAATTTGCATGTTTTTGCCCACTTTCGGGCACTAGACAACTTTTCCTGCCAGCATTTACAGCTGCAACAGCTGAAAATAAATATTTAAACAATAACAGCAACTTTGCATGTTCTACAATTGCTGCAACAACAATGAAGGGGGAACTGGGAGTGGGGTCCGGGTTCGGGTTCGGGGCAGACAAAGTCCTGCGTCCGAAATAATAAAGTTTTACGGCTGAAAATTACTCAATTCCCGTTGCCCGAAAAAGTTAACTTAATTTTTCGTAGTTGCCTTTTGTGCGGAAACTTTGCAAAGAGGTGAGGCAGCATCCACAGAGAAGCATCAGCAGCAACACCAACAAGAGAAAACGTTTTGCAACACTTCGGTCGGAAGGAGGGACGAGTCCTGGAACTCGAAACTGACTTCATCCCATTGATTGCACGTCCCCGAAAGCTGATGTCCTCTTTTTTTCACAGCCATCTCCCTTTGCTGTTGTTACGCGGATGCATAAAATGCGTTTGCATGCGCAGAAGGAACTGGGGGACAGGACGAGACAGTGTTGGAAAGTGCCCTCGAAAAAAAAGTAAGAAAGAAAAAATAATGACCGAAAATAATTGAATTTTCGTATTCATTCGCGAGCTGCAATTACTTGGGGGAACACAACTTTTCAGTCCCTGTTTCTGTCTTGTTATTGTTTGCTCTTGCCTTGCTTTTTCGGTCCACAAATTGAGTCCTCCCGCCTATTTTTCTTTCCAGATGATGTTGTTGTTTTTTCACGCATTGCTTTTTCAGGGATTGGCCAGGAGCATCCAAGTTATTTGGTGAAGAAATACTATGTAGCGATTCCAATAACTCTGGGGCTGATTTCCCCTTCTTTTGGCAATTGAAAACCCATTTCTATTTAGCGCCTCCGGGTTCACGGCGTGGAAATCAAATTAAAAGTCGCACCAATGACCAAAGCACTGACCTTGGGGGCACCATCGACAGCCATCCACCTGGGTTCTGGGTGCGGAGATACCCCCCGTTCCCGGGGGTAAAATGCTGGCACACGGTTCACTGACTGCAAATCAAAATAGAATTTAAATCTCTTTGAGAGCTGGGTGAATGGGTAAAAGGATAAGGGGTAAGGGTAAAGGCTCATGCAAAAATCATTTTTGGCTGTCAAATAAATTACACTTTTTCCCCGGGTTCGCCAAGCCAGGAGGCAGGGGCAGAGAGGCCGAGGTCCTGGGCTCGACAAAATGGCGTTGAACGCATAATTTGGCAGGAGTCGCAACCCTGCCGCACTTGCTTTAATTGATTTTACAGTTAGTCGCCCAGGTCCCAGGGGTTTCTCTGGTTATAAATTTTCGAGTGTCGAACGAGTGGTTCTTCGATTTGTTTTTGTTTGTGTCTGCCCCCTTGCAACACTCATTTGCACTTAACACTTTCGACCATTTTGTATTTTGTTTGCCAGGTTCGCCATTGCGGCCCAAGTTTATTTGGCCATCACCCTTGATGCTGACGCTGAGGTCGGTCTCTATCTCAGGGCAATGATGGGGAAAATTGCAAAATTTCGAGCCTCTCTCGATAATTAAATATGCTCTGCAACAGTAGCGCAGAAGAGGTGGCAAGCAAACCTGGGGGTTGAGGGAGGCTGAGCCTGAGACCGGGAGCAGAAAGGGTTGGCACATGTGTCTAATTGGATTGTCGCAATGTTGGCCAACATCGTCAGGCCTTAGCATCTCACCGAGATAATCCCCGACTCGGGCCCGGCATTTGGGCCCACATAAGTTCCACAAAATTCGCTTTGGCGCAAACTTTTTAATGAAGTTTCAGCGTTCTTGGGCCAACTTTTCCCTTGGCCCCTCGACATGTTGTCCTCTATTTATTTTGATTTTTCCCACACCACGCTCACCGCTTTCCCAGCTCTTCCAGCTCCTCCAGCAGAGGTGCAGATCGGCCTTGAGGGCTTTAGGGCTGGTGGGATGGTGGGATGCTGTGGCAGTAAGTGGCACATTTGTCGGGTGATACGCTTTTAATTAGTGGCGATGGCAATGCTGATGGCAATGGCGGCAGCGGTAACGGCGGCACTAAACTTTTGCGCCCTGCCTTTAATTGCAGCTGATGCGAGGCTGCGAGGCGGAGCAAACTTGGCGCCGGAGTACAGTTGCGCCGGAATTGGCTTAGCATGTGCGAAGAGCGACGTAGCCCGGCTTACACAGAAGTTTGCTTAGGGAATCTCGGTGCAGAAAGTTCCCAGGGGGCTGGCTAACGAGCCAAGGCTGCGGCAATGCCATCGCCCACTGGGAATCAGATTCGCAAAAGTTTTCAATACCAATTCTGCGGGGCTAATCCACCGCGTTTCTCATTGCGCTGCATTTGGAAGAGCTACTGGAAAATCGAATAAATTTCTCGTTATTCTTAAGTATCTAAGAAGATAACTTGTAAAAGTTATAACTAAACGACATTTCCCATATAATTCTAGCAGATTTTACATTATTTAATAAGACTTTACTTTTAGTTGATCTAATTTTAATACTAATCCTTTTTGTTTTTAATTTCCAGGAGCTCCCACAGCCATGGCCCTAAATTCCACCCCGGTTGCCTATCCGGGATCACCGCTCCACCTGAACGTGGAGTTCTGTGCCAATCCTCCAGCTCATGCCGCCCGCTGGCTGCATGGCGATCGAGTCTTCACGCCTGGAAACCAATACGGCAGCACGGTGCTGGCCTACTCGGTGAAGGTAAGTGATGCCCTGTGAAACCCTCACCCACTGAAATTATAACCGCTGCTCCCTCCTTCATAGGATCTGCCCACGCCCTTCTGCAAGGAGGCGCGGCTCACGTACGTCAGCATGCACGAGAGGGTTCCGAGGACCTTCTACTTCATCGTCTCGTCCCCCGGTGGCGTGGCCGAGGCCGTGTTCAACGTGAACTTCACGAAGCGTCATCGACAGCTGTCCAATGCCATCGATGATGATGAGGAGGAGGAGCTCAACCGGCCGGAGCAGATACACTTTCCTGTGTTCAACAGCACCGCCGGAAGCGGGCCACTGATTCCAGGCCTAGTCATGGCTCTGGCCCTTAGTTTCGGCATCCGCCATTAGGTTTAAGTCGGTTAGGACATCCGTGTGACTGAGAGTTGAGTGTGAATGAGAGCCGGAATAAATGATTTCTTGGGGAGTGCCTGTCTGAAGCGTTCACTACTACAAACAAACACACCAAACCACACCACATGTTCTATGTAATCTAACCCCTTTGGCTAAGCATATGTATGGACTTACCCAATTACTCGACATTACCACGTGGACTATGCTACACAACTACTACTCTATATAGCTATATGTATGTGTATCTGTAACCGATTTAGCCAAGCATCAAAATTGCCCTAGGCTAAGACCCCCGATAAGGCCGATCTGAACTCTCAAAAACCGCCCCTTTCAGATTCTCGGAGAGGCAACACCACCACTCTTTGTCCCTAAGCTATTCCAATATTTTTACTGTAACCCCTAGAGTTAACTGTAACCTTAACCCTATCGCTGTATGTCAATGTGTATGTGTGTGCGCTTAACGTAAATGCCAAAAACATAAGGAAACATGAGGAAAAGTTTACAATTCTTTTGGAAATACATTGTTAAAAGTTGATTATTACGAGTACTTTAAGTTCCTTTTCGATAAAGAAGAGAGATCGGGATCGATATCAAGATCGAAATCGATATAAGCGACTGATTTTGTTAAATATTTTGAAAATGTTTAGAACTAAAAGCAGAAGAGAAGAGAGAGAGAGAACCTATAGTTTAAAATTGTAAATGTAAACGGAGACAAGAGAGAGACGACGGAGTAATACTTACCAGGCACGAACAAATTCCTTCCATTTGAAAGTTTGCCCCGAGCAAACACACTGTAAGATATTTTGGGAAATGAAATTAAGCGAATGATCAAAAGAGTCTAAATATAAACGAGTTGCGTTCTAATTAATTATACAAATTAACCGCACATTATAGTTTCCTATGGTTTATCAATCCTTTGAACGGACCAAAAGCAAATCGTTTCAACTTACCACACGGATATTTTTGTAACACGAACTAAATATCATTATATAGCCCCCAGGAAACCAATTGAAAACCCTCCACATAAGCGATAATTGTACATAAATGTTCTAGTAGCGAATTGCTCAACCCAGAGAGGAAAACGAAAAGATTTATAATATTAAAAGTGTTAAATGTTGTTTGAAACCAATTAGGAAACGCCATTCAAGTGTCATAAGTAGCAGTTCCAGAGAAAATTAAGCCATTATGAATGTAATATAACAGTCCAGGGCCACTTAAACATTTGATTGACAGCTATTGTAAGATATATTTCAGTTAACGATCAGCAGATGTGTGTTTGCATGCTAAAGGATTTTTTGTACAAAGCCCAAGCTTTTGTAATTTATTTCATAGTCGATCTAAGCTACACTTACACTATATCCTATGCGCAATACGTATAAATATATGAATATATATCGGTAGGCTAAGAGATCAGTGTAAAAACAAGAATACTTAGAAGAACCTAACGCCAATTTAAGCCACACAGCGAGAAAACATTGCCGAGTTCCAAGAATTCCGGCAAAGCGATCACGGAGCATTGTAAAATGATAAGTTTAAATTGAGATTAATTAACCCTTACGAATGCACATATGTAGAAGAGGATTATGCCCCCCGGCATTATAGTCCGAGTCTGTATAGTTGAGTTTAGTGATTTCCCCCTTGCGTTCATCGTCAGCTTAGGTTTGCGAGCCATTTGGCCAGCAAACAAACACGTCGTCATGTTAACTAACAAAATAATTACTGGACAATTGAATGGTCAAGTGCGTACTGTATTTATGATTCATTGCATTGCGTTGGTAATATTTACAAGGTATTATTTATAACAAAGAGAAGCCAACCAGCAACAAACAACAAACAAACAAACGTATATTACTAAAGAAAATATTAGCTCCTAAGTGCAACACAAACCGAATGTGGCAAATTAATTTTAAAGCATTGAGTAATTACGATACGGAAGACGGAAGACAGAGGACATAGAGACAGACAGAGTGTTCATCTGTAGTGCAAAGTGTTGGGCAAAGGACTCACTAATAACCCCTACCAGATAATGAATACAAATACCGAATACAAATACAATACGTGTTACAATAAGCAGAAACGGTTTACATATATAAGTCATAGGCCCAAGAGAAATGTAAGCAACCACCACCAACAACAACAACAACAACCACAAGAAACACTTTTAGCCGTAAACGAGGCCTCGGAGCTGGCCAAGACCTCAGCCGAGGGTAGAGCGAGCGAGCCACACAGAGCCGAGAAGCCGAGACAGAATCAAAAACTAACTCTTAAGCGACCCCGCAAAGCAATAACTCCGAGTCCCTGCCAAGGGTCGGGACACCACGGCCAAGCAAACTGTTACATTTAAGCCAGCAAGCCAAGTGGTCAGTAGTGGCCAGTGGACAGGGCCAGGTGCGGGGGCCTCGAGGTCGAGCAAATTTACAAGTTTAAGTGACAAAGCAACAAAACAAAATAGCCAATTTAGCATAAAGTAAAGACAAAAGCCAGGAGAATGCAAATAAAAGTGCAGATAAAAATGAATGGCGAGGGAAGCGGAGCGGAGGACAGCAGCCAACAACAAACACACAACAAAAAAACACACTCACACACAACACAGACAAATGAAATGAAATGAAAATGAACATGGAATAAAATTTAAAAGCAGAGAAATGCAACAAAAAGGAAAATCTCTTTAACTGGGCGGGTGGCCAAGGACTGGGCGGGGAAATATGGCAAGGGAGGCGGCGCCCGCACACACTGACAATCAATCAGCAGCCAGGAACGCCCGTCATTAAGCTGCAATGTGGAAAAGCGCTGAGGAAAAACAACCAGCAGATACTCTTAAGTGGCTAATGGGTGGAAAAAAAACCAGCAATGCATTAACTGTGGAAATTAGCCAGGAAAACCATCAGTTAACAACAAAGTTAATAGCTGACCAGAGCTGTTTGGTGGGTTTAAAAAGTACTTAGGGTTTCAGTTTGAAGTTGATAAGTTTTATTAACTACAAACTATCCAAAGTTTGCTATATTCAAACCAGGATGTGATATACATATATTTTTTTAAAGCTCACTCCTTTAAAATTGAACCCCAGAACACTTTCCATTCCTCGCGTTTCCATCAAACATTTGCTTCTTTTGTGAGAGAGCATGCCAAGCAATTGGCAAGCTGAACCCCCACCTGAATGGAATGCCAATGAAGCTCGCTGACTATGGCTGGCATCCAGCATCGCTGTTGCCCTCTCAGATTGCACAGGCAGTGGCAGTGCAGTGCAGTGCAGTGCAGTGGCAGTCTCAGTTGCAGTTGCAGTTCAGTTCCAGTGGCCGTGGCAGTTGCATCAATATCAATCAGAGGCCAACGAAAGGGAAAGGCCGGACTGCGGCGATTTCAGCTTTTGGGTGACCGCAGGCTCGGCTCGTTTTGCGTGAAGGAGATTCCGGTTTTCGGGCTTGGTGCCTGGTTGGTTGGCTTGCTGGTGCATTGGCCCAATACCAGAGTTGCGTTGTCAACGCCGAAAAGGCAGCGGTCGGAGCGAGCGGCTCTTGTTTATTAGTTGGAAATCAAAAGTACATCGACACCGCAGGATTGCTGTGGCCACACTCGGTCTGGCTGCTACACTTTTTGGCCTAAAGAGTCGTCGGGCAACCTGTTTGGGCAACAGCAAGAGAGCCCCATCGATAACCTGGCCGGTTTGGGGCGCTAATGACAGTGAAATGCCTTCGATTTGCCGAGGCGCCAGCGAGATTACAGCGAATACGAGCGGGGGCGTACGGTACAGTGAGGCTAATGGTTGCATTTACACATGAGGTCACTGGGAGAAATGGTAGTGAGATCCCAGCGATGAACAAATAGTGGAGATCCGAGTTACCAAGGGTTTTTTGTACAGTAAGTATTTATGTTACTGAGGTTTTTCTGAGTTAAGTTACTTTCTAGACCCAAAATTTACTTTAAGATCCTTAGTTAGGATTGAATGGTATATATTATTGATAAACATATTTATTTAAAATTTATTCTCATAAGTAAATAGTTACCAGCACAACGAGATTAACAAATATTATATTTTAGGACTCCCTAATAAAATCAGCATTCGATATACCACATCGTTTCTGCTCTCTCCTCTCTCTACACCCAATAATTAACGCTTTTAAACACCTGTTTCGCCTGCCATCATTCTTGCAGTGTAATTTATCAATCAAAATTCCCGAGCAGTGATCGAGTGGAATAAACTTGTAATGTTCGCCAGTAATGACAGTGACCAGCAGCAGCAGCAGCAGCAGCAGCAGCAGCAGCAGCGAGGTAGTTGCGGTGGCTAATGTCGACGCACGCGCCACAGCGAAAGGTGCCCCAACTAATGGGCATCGTGTCCCCTGTATATATATCCCCGATCCCCTGCTTTACCCAATCCACCAACTGGCACTGGCAGATATCCGCAATCGCCAATTGGCATTACTGTGCGCATTTCGTTTTAATTGTTGGCCGGAGCAAAGTCAAATACGAGTGTGAACCGTCTGGAAACCGGCTCCGTCCGAAAACCACCAATTGGAGCCACCGCCCGGCGATACATCGACATGTTTCAATTTGCTTATGATAGGCGCCATCGTTGAGGAACCGAAATCCAGAGCGAGATCCAGTCTCTGGCCATAAAGCGCTGGCCAGAGGCAATCGAAAAATGGGTGGGACCAGGACAGATGTTCGAAGATGTGGCCCGATAAGTGGCATATAGCTGGGAATGTATTTTTGCACTCATAAAGGCGATAACTCAGTTGGAGAAATCTCCTAATTGGGCATTAGGGGAAGTGCAGGTGCCTCCAATGGGTTTAAAAATGGCCTTAAATATGGTCAAGAAAACAGGGATATGGTAATGCACACTCGGGCTTTATTATCATCCTGCTGTCAAGTTGTCGCGACTTTAAACGCGCTTAAAACGCTGACAATTAAAATCGTTTTCATTGCACATCGATGGGCGCCCATAATTCCCCCACTTCCACCCCCACCCCCAATACGCTCGCCTGAAATTTCACAGTTCAATTAATGCATTTTAATTTTAACTTTATTTTCCAATTTACTTCACACAGTTAAAACGGACGAAAGGAAAGCCAGCCAGCCAGCCAGCCAACCAACAACGCAATGGCCAAAAGCGTGGCAAAAAATATGAATGAATGCGCGAAGAAAAAAGCAGATCAGCCTGAAAATTGTTAACGCAAAATTAAAAATTGTTTTTGATTGATTGTTGCATGAAATTGGCTTTTGGTCTGAGGCCCCACCGAGGCCGGCATTGGTCCCATTGATTGTAATTACCTTTTTCACTCATATTTCATTTGCCCTGCGCACTTAATTAGCCGCCTTTTCCGCCCGAATGCGCCTTTCGGGGAAGCACAATGGCTGAATATGAGCAGTGCCGCCAAATGAAATTAAGCGAATTGCTTTTAATAGATTTTTCCGCAATTTCTGCGATTTCTTTTTTCATTTTGTTCAGTTTCATCGTCCAATTTCAGTTGCGGTCAAGGCATCTGAGAGATTTCCTTTGCCAACTTTTCGAACATTTTGTAAATGCGGCAATAGTGGCAATAGTGGCAATAGTGGCGTGGACTTTTCCCATCGACAAGTTGATTTTATTTTCCAGGCGGAAGGAAGCCAACCTGCGACTTCTGTTACACTTTTCCCCAAATGCTGATCCGGCGAAAATTAGCGGGGTTCGAGGTGGTCCAAGCTGGTGGTCATGCCAATTTATGGCTCGCATTTCCCCGGAGCTCTCAGGCTTGGTTGGGATTTTCTGGATTTGCACCGACACTCGCTTATGCAATCGCTTTTCATCATAATTGTCTCCGAGTTTTGGTGCGAGTCTGGTGGCGGAAAAGGCCGGAGGAAATGCCAACCGAAAAAGCGGTGATCTCGGCTCCAGTTCCAGTTTCAGTTTAAGTTTCCATTGCAACTCAGCATTTGGTGAAAGTCAAAATGTGTGTGCATGAGGCATGCAACATGTCTTTAATGAGATGCAAACAGATAAAGAAGCTAACCGATTATGGAGGCCATAAATCACACCCGAATGATCGCTGGATCTATATCTGCGAGGTAATGGTGGCATTAGCCTTAATAGAACGCCCGCTTTCCCCACATTTTGCTGATATTTTGGTGATTATTTTGGAGATATTTTTCATGTTAATAGCTCTTTTGAAGATCTTGTTATACATTTATTAGTATTTTGTGATTGCAATATATTTTATGAAGCTACTTTCCTTTAAACTAGTAAAATATATACGTGTCATAAACGATTATTATTATTATTTTAATTATTATTTTTAATATAATTAGTTTACTGACTACAATAATTACAGTGCAGAAACCTATTGACTAGTTATTTTTATTCTCAAGATGGCTATTGATTAATTTCGTTTACGATTTCTTTAACATTCTTTTAACATGAAATTGTTGCTTAAAACACATAAATGTTTCATTTAAAATAAATTATAAATTCTTGATGTTTCTATAATTTCAATTTAAATTAAAATAACCATGTTTCTCGGAAACATTTTCATTTTTCCCATTTAATTCAAACCAAATTCCACTCAATGGCCAATCGAGCGAGTCGTTTAAATTTATTTCCATTTAAATTCATTCAATTCCTCAACTCAAATAATTTGGCCATAAAAATACATCTTCAAAGAGAAAAACGATATCATTAAATATGCAATAAATAAACTGAATTACCAAAGCATAAATAAAAAAGTCGCATTTTAATAAATCAGACAGGAATAAAAAGCAAGTGCAAAACCGCATCCACATTAATCAATCAGCTGAAAACGTCAAACGCTCCACAACAACGCCGGACGGCGGATGCCGGACTGCGTACCGAATACCGAATACCGCCTCATTAAAAATTAATGAAAATGGCGGGAGAAGCGTCGGAAAATGCAGGGAAACAATGCGTTCACAGGTGATCGAACTGGCGGCAGGTGCAAGGTGCAAGGTAAATGCGATAATTGCATCGGGCGTGTTATAAAGCAAGGAAATGCAAGAAGCCACCGGGAGAGATGCATCTGTGTCAGGGCCTTAAGGGCTTTCTCTTGGCCCAGAGGGGCCCTGGGGCCCAGCGGGGCTTTGACCACATTGCCCCTGTCATTGTCATTGGCAGGAAAAACCAGTTGAGTCGTTTTCCCGCGCTGGCTGTCTTTGCCATTTTTTTTTTGGCAGGCAGGGTCAATGCTGCCGCTGTAGAAAGCCATAAAAAAAAAGTAAAAATGTCACTGCCTTGGAGGAGCAAGCGAGATGGACTGGCGGCGGTGGCTCTTGCGCAATCGCCGGCTTGGCAAGTTTTATGCTACACTTTAAGGATCGCAGCAACATCGGCAGCAACATCTGCGGAGGCTGCCGCAGCAGCAGCAACATCGGCGACGACAGCAACTTGCAACCCACGACGACGACGACGACGACGAAAAGAAAACGAAATGCTCAGTGCAAGACGGTTTCACTTTCATTCGCAACGCGCACGCGCAGCTGGCAGGGTCGCAGAAAGCAGCGGCATCGCACCGAAAAAATACTCACCATATAACTCACTCTACCAAACTTTGTGCCATCGGAATACTCAGAGAATTACAATTGTTTTAATCGAATAGAAAAGTGATTATAAGTGCGTTTTAATTGGGCGCGCAATCAATATAAATAATTGAGTGTTTTTCGCATCATCCCGTCGGAATAAATAAAAGCCACTCCCTCCCCCGTCGCGCAAATACTTAATGGATGCAGGTAAATGAATGAATGAATGAATCGGCCAGCGAAAACGGTTTAAAAATCCCATTTAACAGTGGAAATTGTGCAAAATGAGCAAAAGCCCCATTTAAATGTGCAAATTGAGTTAGGAGCGGTTGAAATTGGCTTGTGATTTGTTGCTGAGCGAGAGGAGTTAATAGAACTAATAAAGGAAAACGGCATTATTTTCGACAATTATAAGCTGCAGCTCGGGCTCCTTGAAAATAGCAATCAAAAAGGATTTTCCTAGGCCTCGGTGTGTGTGTGTGTGTGTGCGCAGCATTTAATTGCCGCCCGTTGAGATGGCTATCTGTATACCCAATTAATGCAACAATTTCCCTACCTAAAGCTCCACTTTCTTGCATCCTCTCGGCTGCTGGCCACGAACGAGACCGGCTCAAAGCACCCAAGGCCACTTAGCCATGAATATTGCAGGTGAAATATGTTTTGGCATGCATATTTAATGCCCATCAAAATACTGGCGGCGGGCAAACTATGTGAAAACCCGTACGAACCATTTTAAATGCCATCAATTTCAATTTTCCAAATTAAATGGCAGGCGAAGAGGCGCTGCTTCGGGGGGCTAATTAATAATTCATTACGTTGCCAGTAGCAATGACATAAGCCCAAAGCGAACGCTTCAAGTTCAACAACTTTTCTAGGGAAAATCTCTCGCGCGCACGCCGCGAAAGAGAAAGAAAAGCGCCGAAGCGCCAAAGTGCCAAGGCAGCCACTTAGGAAAAATCATCATCCAGCGACGTATCGTATCGGATGAAATCAAACAGCCCGACAAGTGAGTGGCCATAGTAGTCGGGAGGAGGATTGCCTTTGGAGTGGGCCAAAACAGGCTTGACTGCTGCTGCTGCTGCTGCTGCGCGAAGCTGCTCCTCCGAATGTTTCGCTTGGAATTTGTCGTGCTTTGTGGGGTTATTCACACCACACCACAGCACACACACAGCACTCCCCTACCATTCCCCCTCCTTGCCCCAGCTAACTCTTTCTGCTTTTGGCCATTTCCGCAACAGCTCCATGTGGCCCCGCCACCGCCAACAACCACTGCTAGCGACAGCGGCCACGCTCGGCTGTCTGCTGGCCATCATCCTCGTCCAGCCTGGCCTCTCATCAGCATCCACCATCACTCCCGCTGCCCAGAATGCGACCCGAGGACCTCTCCTGAGTGACAGCAGCAGCGCCAAGGAGGTGAGTCCGAGTTTAGTGAAAGATTTTGACAGGCAATGAGCGTCGCTTTTGACAGCTTAATAAGCAGCCAGAAGAGGAGCAGCCATCCGTCGCCAGCGAGGTCATCGAAGGCGTCCCCGAGGACGCGGATTTTGAATCGCTAACAACGGAAAGGGAAGCGGAGTTTGTCGGGTAAGAAATCACAATAAAAACTTGTGAAGTTCGAGTATCTGCAGGTGTCACAGAAGCTCTAATGAAGTTTTCTCCTTGCCAATTGTTAAGTAAATTCATTTTCTCCTTTAATAACTTTCCTTCAAGTACAAATATTCAATTTGGAAAGGGAAATCTATTAAAGTGTAGTGAGGAAAGTGCTTATTTTCATTTTCTGTGACACTTTTCCTTAGTTCAATCTTGTAAATATAATCTAAACCTCTTTCTTTGCCTCAGAGTTCCTGGCTTCCTGCCCACGGTGCTGCCTCCAAGGGCTGCAGAGACGCCCACCAATGGTCATGGCTACATTCAGTTTGAGGTCAACGAGGAGATGCCCGTGGAGGTAGTCCGCCGCCAGAAACCCATTCAGCAAACCATAACCCGCTCCCGGACGGACACCGTAAACGAAGTCCTGTCCAATCTGTTTCCCAATGGATTCTCGGACATCTTCCGCTTCAGCGGCAAGGACACAAATACAGAGGCAGCCACAACTACGGCCACCACCACCAACAAGGCTGTGGTGCGACCCACAGTGGAGGCTATTACCACCACCGAGGCAGCCGCCACGGAAACTCCTACCGTGGGAAAGGCGCCCAATGAAACCTACTACAGCTACCAAACCACGGTGACGAAGGAGTACCGGAGAGAACTTCGCCCTGGACACACCGAAATCGTGGTGGAGCAAATCCGAGAGCCGGGTTTCCGCGACGGCAGCAACCATATCTCGCGGGATGAACTTTTGAGGATCAATCGGGCCGCAGTGGCTGCTCCCGTGCTGCCCAGTGTGCTCCTGCGACCGGAGGGCGATGACAACGAAACCCTAGTGGCGGCAGAGAGTGCTCCGATAGTAATCCTAGGGGAACATGAAGTGGAAGTGGAGGAGAACGCCGAGATTGAAGACAACCAGATAGCGGAGACACGTCATGTGGGCCGTGAGGCCTACCAACAGCGATTGCCAGCTCCCAGTCACAACGGCATTGAAAGTTATACGAACCAGAAGGGTCCTGGCCAGGATCAAGAGATCAATGTGCACATTGTGCACGACCCAACACTGGGCAAATCCCAGGAGGGTGAAGGAAAGGTAGGTATCTTCTAGTCTACAGGAAAATGTGGTTTAAAATAAAACTTTTCTCCCTTAAAAGGCAACCCCAGAGAAGTCCCAGCCACGAATCCAGCCCCAGATAGCCTTGGATCACTACCAGGCCCACAGCGAGCAGCGTTTCAAGCAGCATCATCAGAGCCATGAGGCACCCTCGAGGCAGTTCCTCAAATCCTTCAAGCCCATCATCTCGGGCAGCGGGGAAGGACCTCTGCCGAAGGGCAGCTTCCACTACGAGGTGCAGAATCCTCCCCAGCTGCCGAGTCCACGGCCGCCGAAGGAAGGAGACTATGCCGGACATTTTGCGAGACCTGCGGCCCAGTTGGAATACCAACGGGAGCTCAGCCAGGTGCTTCCACAGGTGCAGCAGGAGCTGCAGCATCAGCCGCAACAGCAGTCGCATCAGACGCTCGAATCTCTCCACACCAAGGCCATTGCCTCGCCCGCCCCAGAAGTGCAGCATTATTCCGGTTATGCAGGTCCCACGCCCATCTCGGCCACTCCAAATAGCCTGGTTTTTGTCACCCTGAACACTCCCACTCCCCCGCATTCCTCGCCAGCACCGGCCCACACCCATTCGTCCCACGAGCCAGGAGTTGACATCACCGTGAATCATCCCGCGCCCCACGATTACGTGTCGGAGGCTGCGGCTGAGCCCTCCCAGCAGCACGTCCAACATGCTGCTGCCCCAGCGAAGTCCCATTCCTCCCAGCCGAATGGCTACACCTTCGTTGAGGTGCAAAAGTCGGTGAACATTCACAACAAATTGATCACGGAGAAGGATGGACGCTTGGTGGAGCAGCACGAGACCATCTACCATCAGCCGTATCTGCACTCTCCTGCCCCACCAGCTATACCAGTTGCACCTGCTCCGGCTAAGAACTATGATTCTCTGGCCAAGAATCCCATTCATGTGGAGTACGATAGTTCGCCCCAGGAGGTGGCCATCTCCCACTCCGCTGTGCACTTGGATACGGGTCATCATTCGGGCCACTCTGCGCCTGCAAACGCTCAGCAAACAGTTCATCCGGGACCCATTTACACTCCTGCCCATCAGGATCATGTGCAGGAAAATCAGGTGATTCATCAGGAACATCAAATTCATCATGATCAGCCAGTGATTCATCAAGAACATCAGGTTCATCACGAGCATCAGCCAGTGATTCATCAGGAACATCAGGTTCATCACGAGCATCAGCCAGTGATTCATCAGGAACATCATCCTGTGATTCATCAGGAGCATCAAATCCAGCATGATCATCCTGTGATTCATCAGGAACATCACCCGGTGATTCAGGAGTCTCACCAGGAGCATCACCATCATCTAGAGCACCATGAGCCCCATTATCCTGTTGATAAATTGAAGCAAGTGGTGGAGAAGCACATACCCGTACCCTACGCCGTTCCTCAGCCTGTGCCCGTGCCTGTCCATGTGGAGCACTATGTAGATCGCCCTTATCCCGTGGAGACAATCGTAGAGCATGCGGTTCCCTATCCCGTGCCAACGGTGGTGGAGAAAATCGTGGAGAAGCACGTGCCCGTAGAGGTGGAACGCATCGTGGAGAAGCCTGTGCATGTGGAGAAGATTGTGGAGAAGTTTGTGGACCGTCCAATGGCCATTCCAATACACGTTCCCGTGGCCATTCACATGCCCATGCCACCGAGTCACTCTTCTCTTCCATTCAGTCATCATGGTCATCCCAATGCCTTGGCTCCCTGGTCCCACTCAGTGGCTCACATTCCACCGAAGGTCCTGCAGAACTACTACACCCGAATGCTGAAGAAGCTGCTCCCCCAGCTGACGGCAAAGGCTCCCCCTGCTCCTGCTTCTCAATCTCCTTCTAAGGCAATCAAGCTGAGCAAGCCCGTAGTGGCCACTGCTAAGCAACCCGTGAAACCAGTGAGGGGAGAGGCGCCCAAGGTGGCCACTTTCAGTCTGGCGGACATGAGGTTTGATCTTCGTCCCCCACCGCCGCCACTGGGCTCTCCTTGGCTGCAGGGCGCCCGCTACATATACAACACCCTGCCCGCCGATCTGGCCACTGCCGCTGCCTCAGCTCCCACACAGATGGTCAAGTCGTACATTGGTCCTGTTCCGGCCACCAGCTCCAGCGGCGGCGGCGGCGGCGATTCTGCGCTGTCCAACGAGTTCGATGAATTCCAGCGCTGGCGCAACGGACACTCTCTGAAACGCAGTCCCGACTTTGGGCGCAATCTCCAGCTGGAGTATGGGTTCAAGCCACCACTAGTGCCCTCCATGGAGATCGACGACAAGGGTAATCCCCTCAAGCAGGCAGAGCCATCGGAGTCGCAGTGAGCAGCCGGCGGAGTACGGAGTTGCGGAGGAAAAAGCGTGCCAAAATATACAGCTATAGTTCTTATTGTCTATTTATGTAACATATTTAAAACAATGCATTTAATAAAATTATAATAAATATATTATTAATAAATATATTTCTTACCTTTATTAATTTTCCCCTTTTGCTTGCTGGTAAATATCAATAGAAAGAAACCCTCACTACCTTTTGTTGTCAGAGTCCTTTGGAAAGACTGCTCTTATTTCTTAGCTTTCCGATTTGCTGGGCAAACAGTCCTTGAAAATGTCCCTGCCAAGATAATCCCTACGCAGGCACTTTGCAAATTGCCAACGTGGCACCCAGAAAAACACACATGTGGCTGTCTGCGCCTAGATGCTTAACTCAACTCAAAGATATATATGTCCTGCGCTTAGGTGCAATATTAATTAAGCAAATGACAGTGACAACCCTGTCGTAGACGAGACTGTACCCAATTAGGGGGCGCAGGGAGCGGGCCAAAAAAATATTATGAATCTCCTTAAGTACGGGCCGCATTTATGCAAATGAAAAATGAAAATAAGGAACCGAAGAAGGGTTCGTTCCCAAGGCCTTATCTGCCCGTAAACAGGCGGGAGCTTCCCCCTCCTGGACTCGGAGCTCACACACGTTTCGCAGAAGGGTGGCCGAGCGCAAAGATTTATATGACAGCTAATAAATTTACAACACATGGAGCGCCTAGCAGATATTAGGAGATACAAGTATTTCCCGGTGACAAGCCAAGGCCTCGCACGTCTCGAGTTTTGAATGTTATTGAGGCGTGTTTTCGCCGGGCGAAAAATAAGAGCCATGCCGATGTTTGCGCAGCCAACAAGAAGAGCACGTCCCGGAGGCCGATGCTGCGATGCTGCAGTTGACATTTGACATCTGGAAGGATGCGACGGGCTGGATGAGAGGCGTGGCAGGACGAGGACGAGGACGAGGACGAGTACAGACAAACCGTTTAGCGCACGTGTCGAACGGAAACGGAAACTGCGAAAACTCGGCTGAAATTCAAGAATAACAAGGAGTTTGTATGCTGGTAGATCATAATCCAAGGAAGCTAAGGTTCATGCAACCTGATAATGAATTTTAAGACAACCCAAAATCAAATGCAGTTCAAATTCGATTTTAATTCAATGAAACCCTATTTATTCATACAATTATTTGTGGAAATAATTCTCCAGTTCAGTTCAACATTATTTATGCATTTCGTGAAGTACTTTTTACCCATAAATCTCAAGAGCTGTACGTGAGCTCAGCAGAATTTCTTAATGCGTGTTAAATAACAGAAAATCGAACTCCATCTCCATCTCTCTCTTAAAGCCGCGCCCCTTTTCACACTGGCCAGTGTACATGTTAGCCCGACTTTTGCCAAGTGCAGTATCGTAAATCAAAAATTGTTCAGTGCCACGCCCACAGAGATATCAAAAATCAATTGCGATTGCAATTGCAAATGCATTCAGAATTTTGATAGACTCCCCGCCGGGGGGTCAGCGGAGAGCCGAGCCAGCCAGCAAGAAAGATAAGCAAGGGAACAATTGAATAATTTATATGCAAATAAATAAAAGTACTTTCGGCACAAAAGAGCTTCGAAAAAAGAACAGAGAGAGAGAGAGAGAGTGGAATAAATTCTACGATCTGGCCACAAAAGGCGTGACACACGCTCCTGCTGCTGCTGCTGCTCCTGCTGCTGTTGCTGCTCCTGCTGCTGCTCCTGCTGCAGGACCTGGCCTTTTTATTTTCAAACTGTGAAGCGAAGCGCCTATTCGCCACCCATTTTCCGCCGATTTTCCAGCACTACCCACCGCCCGGAAAGCTGTCGGCCTTTTCTGGTCTGGCTGAACGCTCGCTGCATGTCATTGTCAGGGGCTGCCAACTCTGCATTTGATATACGATGTGTTGGCAAGCCGCCCAAGTCGCGGCCGAAGGGGGCGCGAGGGCGTGGCACTGCGAGACAAATGCAGCTGAACCGAAAATTGCATTTCCGCTTTGGAAATTGCGCAAACTTCCGCAGCGAAGAAAGCGAATGAATCAGAAAAAAAAGAAAGGAGAACCGGGCTAACCACGAGTACGTCGGAACGTCGCCAGACAATTGGCAAAAATGTTCTATAAAAGTGTGAAATAGGCCGTCACCCCTTGGACCACTCCCCCAAAAACGGGGGCTGGTATGCAGATGAAGCTGACACGCCGTAAAGTGGCCCCGAGTGAACCACAGAAAACTTGTCACACAAAAATGAATGCAGAAATGTCAAAAGCATACAAAGATAAGGCGAGATTGAGGGAGGAAGTGTAGGAAACTCTAACCGGAGGAAAATGGTGGGGAAAATGCAAGCAGGGGAGTAAAATGAGGCAGTGAAAAAAATTTTAAAATAAGTTTTTAAAAATATACTCTTAATACAACTCAAAAAGGTGGCAATGGAACTACGTATGCTTTAAATTATCCAGAAATATTTAAAGTACATTTTAAGTACTCTCTAAAATTTTATGGTTTACTAATAAAAATTAATTTGTATTTAAAATTAGTCATGAATGAAGCATGAATTCTTTTCGTATGGTTTTTAAATAATTAATTAATTAATTGATCCGAAAATAAATGTATTTACTTTGTAGGAAAATGGGTAATACCCTATACAGACTTCATCTGCTATTGGAACCAATCTCATCCTCTTAGATATATTTAATTCCAGGTTACCTATGTTGACACTCGCCCTGACAAGGGTTAGTTCCGAATCGCTTAACCCGCTAATGGGCGGAATTTCCTGCGGCTGGCAAATTGATCTCCTATGGACACGCCGCCGCAAATACCTAAAGGTGAGTTTAAAAGACCGGCAAATATTTGCGAGCCACACATGCCTCGATGCCGTCTAGACTGGGATTTCAACTTGCCATTGGCAGCTCACAAAAAGTGCCAACACTTACCAGGCGACAACCGCAAACAAACAGGAAGCCGGCACAAAATTCCATTCAATCAGCAAAGGAACCAAGTCGTCTGCACGTACTCACAATGCAAACAGTCATAACTTTGCCGCATTGGAAAAACTAAGGAGTAAGAAACTCTAATCTGGTCTGGATAAAAGCTTTAAAACAAAGTCTTAAGATAAATCGAAACATTAACAAAACTCAGTTGGTTTCAAATAGAAAACCAGAAAACCAGTCTGTTAACAGCGTCATTAAAGCTGGTTAATGTTAGATAGAGCCAAGCTTTCTATGATGATGATGTTAGTCAAAGCCCAAAAGTATTCAATAGAAAGGTTTAAATTTGTTTAAATTATTGTAAAAAAATGTAGAAAGACTACTATTATTTATTACTTTAAATCATATTAAGGAAAAAAGTCATTAAGTCAACTATATATAAAAGATTTAATATTTCTTTCTGCTTTTCTGCTTATAAAAATTACAGTATTCCTTTTCTTCACTTGTAGCTCATAAGCTCATAAACTTTTTAAATAAGTACATTCCTAATCCTCGTGATAAGCCCTAGGTTATTATCATTACCTTTTTTCCTCTCCACCCTAACCAATCCATTGTTGAAGTGGCCTCTCCTGCCTTTTTCCCAACACATTCTCGAGATATTAAAAAGGGGAAAAATCCAGCTGGACTCAGAGTGCAGCCCGGCAATAATAAGAATACGCAATCAATGGCTCCCCAGTTGCAACGGGAAAGTAAAAACTAATCAAAAACCTCAATTGCGATGCTTGAATAAATGCGGAAGGAAAATATTGGCAAGTCTGTGGGAGAAAGCTCAGCAACAGACTTTATTGTATCCACAACAATGCCAGCAACAACAATAATTAGAACAAGCTGAAAAGGTACTTTCAGGAAAGATGGAGCTGTTGATACTCTAACAATAGAAATTAAGGGTTTAAAATATAATATAAATGTTAGTAATTAGTTTTTGAAAATAATTCTAGCTTTATATTTTATATTTAGTTATTTTCTTATGCAATTTAATGCAGAACTGTGAAATTTTGTCTTAATTGGACCAGAAATATATTTGTATTTTTTTTTTCTATACAAATACCATGGCATATATTTTTAATATTATATATTTTTTATTGCAGGTCATTATAGTTTAAGTCAAAATGGTTCGGTTTTCATAGGCTACATATAATTAATATTTATATTTTGAATGCATAAAAATATTCCGAAAATGTAATACTTATTTTAAAACAGAAAACCTAAAATAAATAATTGTTAGCAAAGATTAATTAAAAGAAAAATCAAAATATGAAAGTAGAGTATAAAGTCAAGCTTGAGATTCTCCAGCAGACGAATGACTTCCAGCTGTGATGATGATGCCATAGAACCAGCCTGATTTTGATGGTAATAACAATAACTTGGATGAAAACTATCCTGCCCAAGTTGTGATCCCGTTGCCGGGATGATGCTGAAAATTATTAGAAGCCGGCCAAGGAATTTCAATCAGTGGCAAAGACGTTGGCTATGACGATGACGATGGTCGATGGTGGCGGTGGCAACTTTGTGATTGCATAACTGCGTTGCGTTGCGGCCGAGGTAAGTGCTGTTGGTATTGGTATTGTTACCTGGCATCTTGGCATCTTGCAGCATCTCCAGGCTCCCGGCAGGAGGCTTCTTCTTCGCATCCAGACACACACACACACACACACTAGCCCAGAGGAACAGCAATTCCTTTCAATTTTCTGTCAAAAACAACGGCCGAGAACAACAAACTAAGGCCGGAACTTTTTGCGGGGCCACAAAGTCACCGGAGCGCCACCGAACCCACACCTGGTGGGTGGTGCGACCACACTTTTAGCATGCGTGCGGTCAGCAGGTCGGGGACCCGGGCTCCGGGGTCAAAGGGTATTAGTTTGCGAGCTGGAGAACTGCAAACTGCTAACTGCAAACTGCAAACTGGCAACTGGCAACTGGCTGGCAACTGGAACTGCTACTGCTACTGCTGTCAGTATATTGGCAAAGTTTTCGTGTTTTCGATGAAAATGTGGGGGCAAGGGGAACCGGAGTCCGAGTGTTTATTTTGTAGCATAAGAGCACAGAGTGCTTGTTTGCTTGTGGCAAATTATTTAGATTGCAAAATCTCGGCCAAAGAAATATTGAATACGCTTACACACTTGCACTTCATCCCCTCTTCCCCGAAGAGACGCCACTAATTCACTTTACGGGTTCTCCGAGACTCTCAAATCCTAACTTAATTCCGGGCCCCCGAACCCCACAGCTCTCTCGGTGTGCATTATCTAGATTCTCATTACCGGAATAATCTGCTTTGTGCGGCGAAAACCCCAAACGACTGACGCAATAGTTAAGTATTTAACGACCCTTCTCAAGGCGGTCGTGTCAAGTGCAGTGCTCCCCTAATCCGCAGAGCTCATCCCGCCCAGAACTTTCAGCTTTCAGCCAGCAATTGCTTTAAACTGTTTATACTTTATGTCGCCGCGAAAAACTCGAAGAGATACAGGAAAAGAAACTATAGGTGCTACAGAAATTACTGGAGATTTTAAAAGCCATAAATTTGAGACCAAAATTTGGCTAGAAAGAAATTACAACTGAATTCTTTACCTTAAACAGAAAGTGTTTATTTTTAGAAGCCTTCTTAAGGGTTGTCAAAACCTTCTTGATTTCAAGATTTTTTATAACCAAATTATAACTTTTTTTATTGGTATTTCTTCTGTAATAGAATTTAGAAATATAACAAAACCCTTGAACTCTTCTCGCCGTGTCCTGCTGCATTCCTCACAAAAGGAACACTTTACTTTTACATTTGCCAAGCAATTTTTACGAAACATCATTTTCCCCAACGACCAAAATCCCCTTCTTTTTCCTCCCTTCCCCCTCTTCATGTGAGTGGGCGCCATTTTGACACTTAATTATTTCAATTGAGCCTGAAGGGGAGACTGCCGCCACACTCTCGCTTCTGGGTCTTTTGTTTTGCGGAAATCCAGGCCTTTTATAGGGAAACCTTTTACCTTTTTCCGTATCTGTTTTTTATTTTGTATTTGCCCCTCTGTAATGTGTGTGTGGGGCCCGTTAACAGCTTTTTACAATATATATATATATATATATATATACAGGAATATTTATTCGTGTGCAGGGAGCACCGAGCTTTGTTCCACGGCCGCCTTTTGTCTGACGATTTTGTCGCAGTCTCATTTACAATATTTGCCTTCGTGCCGGCAGAGGACACAACACAAATGAAATCAGCATTAGCTGCATTGGCCATTCCGAAAACGAATCCGAATTCAGGTTCTGATTCAGACTCTGATTCAGACGTATCCAGGCCCAAAGCCAGAACCAAATGCAACCCAGACGACAGGCGACAGACGACACATTGTACAATGCCCGAGGACCGCAAATGATAAAGCAAATCACTGCAAACCTTTCTCTCATTCCCTGGGAAAATAAAACCTATGGTATTTGGTGGATTTGAGCAAAGTTTAGATACTCTAACTAGACAAAAATATAATATATCTATAGTATAAGCTTTTTTATTTACTAATCTATTTTATTTTATATGATATCTTCTGATAAGATTATCCTACGCTAAGAGAATAATTAAATTAATTAATTAAACCCACCTTGAAGTTTTAAAATATGTATGAAATAATATTTTAAATAGAAAAAATACTTCAAACCATATTACCAATTTACTATAAATATTTCTGAGCACTATTCCAGATATTTTTGTACTGAATGCGATAGCACGAAAGCAGTATTGAATATTTTTAGACTATTTTGTAACGAATTTAAAAATGTACTTTTAACTACTTTTTATTTTGAGTAACTAATTAATGTTTTGTAGTTAATACTTAATATAGTTTTAGTTCAAAAATTCTTTAAAATATAAACACACCCCGCATTTATGTCCCAATAATACCTTTCTGTTAAATTCATTAGTTAAATGGCATTTGTTTGAGAGATTGTCATCTATCGATTATTTAAGTAAAGCCAAAAAAAAAAAACTTGAACAAGGACTATAGAGACAAGCTCATACAGAATACTTTACCTCCCCTTTTCTTTTAGTGGAGTGAAGGCAGCGGTGTTTTAACAATTTTAAATAAAATTGGATGCGATTCCATTGGATTACACTTTGCGGCCGAACTTTGCACCGCCGCCGCCGATCGGAAGTGCTTGCTTCTGAGGGGAGGAAGCCCATGTGAGAAGCTTCCAAAAAGGGACGCCAAAAAGGCAGCTCTGTTCCCAGTTCCCACTCCAGATCCCACTCCCTCGCCCAGTTTGAAAATTGTCAAGCTGAATTTACAAGAACCCGCAGCCAAATTGGGGGCGTGGTCGCAGACAAAAGACAATTGAAGTTAATGTGAGCCCAAAACACTTGCCACGCCCTTCGGCCGTCGCCCCAACCACATCCACGCCCAAATCCAATAGCCAAAAGGCGGCAGGACGACGGGGAGGCGGAGGGGCATCTGGCCATTTGGATTCGGTATTTTACTTTGGGATTATTTTGTGATTTATGCGGTCTTCGAGTTGACATGCAGATTTAGATTAGGAGCCGGGCGAAGGACATCTCTCCGGAGTCCGGAGCAAGGCGGAGATGGAGATGGAGATGGAGATGGAATGCAGCACGCGCATAAATCTGCTTTTGGCCGGGCCAACACAGAGGGCGGTCGGTGGCGTATGAGTGATATTTTAGTTTTGTCGGTTTGCGGCTGCCATTTTGTGTGAGGCATTAAAAGATTTCGGATTTCTCTTGGGGGTCCCTCTCCCACTCCTTCCCAGAGAGAGAGAGAGCGCTCTATGTTTTTGGGGGCTCACATAAAACAAGGATTTGCTATTAAAGCAAATTAAATGACCGGGCTCTCGGCTGTCCTCGCTAGTGGCGATAAAAGTTTAATTAATTATATGGTCAGTGGCCACTGAGTGATTTTGGTTTATTGTATCCGCATTTGATTAGCCACGGGGGCCACTGGATATTTATCATTTTGGCCATTTTGGCCATTGGCTAATTAATTTGAGGACTTGAACCTCTGTGTGATCGCCTGCAGTGGATTTGGCCTGAAGAATAAATAAAGTTATTAATGGACATCGCTGACAATTTTCTCTCTCTCTCTCTCTCTCTCTCTTTCTGGCTCTCCATTAAATATTTTCCCAGCATTTTCCCTCCATTCTCACCTCAGTGTGCCCCCAAAATGAAAAGCAATCATTCGCACAATTAGAAATCGTACTTAATATCAAATTGTTTGCAATTACAAAGCATTTTAGTGCGGAGACCGGAGGACACAGACAATAATGGAACGACACATGAGGCCAACAGCACTCACACTCACACGGACACACAAATTGCACCCTTTTGGCCAACTTCGACCACAGCAACAATAACAGCAATAACAACGATAACAGAGTGCGGCAAGAGACAAGAGACAGGAGACAGCAACTGAGCTCAGTTCAGGCCAAGTCGAGCGGAGGAGGCATTTGCCATCGAGTGAATTTGACTTAAAAATGGGCAAAAAATTGCGGCAATTAAAGTGGCAAATTGTCTCGAAGAGGCAACGTTCGAACGGTTCTCTGACATTGTCATGGAAAGCCTCCTCCATTTCCCTTCTCCCATCTCCCCACCTTTTCCCATTTCCCTTACTAGCCTTACTGTTTTCACATTGTGAAATGGAGCCTTAAATGAGTTTTCAGTTGACTTCGTCGTATGGGTTGTCTTTGGTCTCTCATCTCTCATCTCCTCCCTCAGTTTTGATTGAAACAGGGTCATTAATGGGTAGAAAAAGTAAGAGAAATACAAATAAAATGCAGCGCATTTACCAGCTTTATTTATATGGCCAACTCCCACTCCCACTCCCACTTAGTTTTTGGCCAATAAAAGAACTCTTTGACTTGGAGAATTTATGCATTTGGGGCCGCTGCCAGCGAACCATTTCCACAGATTACCCATTTTGCATTTGCCGAGGACAACTCTTTCGGGCTCTTTATCTCCAACCGACTTGGGGTTGATTTTTATGTGCATCGCAGGCCCAGATAAGCCCTGAAATATGGCCAGAAATGGCCTGGTCAATGTCTTAAACGGAGTCCAATCGAAGGCGAGGCGCAGCTGCAGCTTCTGCTCCTGCTGCTCCTTCTGCCTTCTGCCTTCTGCCTTGGACTATCGGCCACCGAATCTCAATTAACATAATTCACCTAGACCCGAGGTGGAATGGCATTCCCGCTCATAAACTAACAGTTTCGGTCGGAATTGTCGCTCCCAGATAGCAGCTCCAGTTTCCCTAAACAGCAGAGTCCGGGTCAGAGTCCGGACATAGGTTCAGCCTGGGAATAGCAGGGGAGCTGGCTCATCTGCTGGGCAGCCACACTGGGGGAAAATCTTAAACAACTTGCAGTCAATAGTGAGAATGTGCTGGGCTTATTTCCTTACTCAGTTTCCAAAATATTCCCAATTTCTCCCTCTGTAGAAGGAGCTGGAGAACTCGCTCATTGTCAAAGTGGAAATTGTGTTCATAAATCAGAAACTGTCGCACATGTGTGACACCCCGAAAACCTCCGGATTCCCACTCCCCTCACCGCCTGTTTATTGTGTTGTCAATTTGCTGCGCTCGTTGGCTTTCTGGCTGCGATGGCGTAATTAGATTTCGGCCTGGTCTAGTCGAGGCGGTTTGGCTTGACTATGGCTTTGTCGTTGGGTCTGGGCCCCGGCCAGGATGGATGGATGAATGGATGGGGCTGCAGGATGGGCTGATGGGAAGCAAACCGCGAAAACGGGAAGTGTCGGACAATTAAGGCAGCTGCAGGAGTAGCAGCTCTGGCTCTGGCTCTGGCCAGATCCTGATCTGGCGAATGAAGGAAGCTGCAAGCGAGTCAATTAAAACGTTCAATGCGATCGTATCGCCATCGATGGCAATTTCCTCAAAACCAAATGACCAACTGTCCAAGTTTTACACTGAGCGCCAGTCGAACAATTTGAGTGGCAATTAAGTGGCAGGCTTGGTCATTGTCAAAACTGGAACATCCAATGGCATCCACATCGCATCGCACACATTTGGCCAACAATTGTTGCCCCTGATCCGGGCTCGAAGTCACTTTGTTACTTGGTTAAACTTCCGCACCATGGATCTGGGAGCCGGTAGACGGGAGCTGGGAGCTGGGAACTGGGAGCCGGTGACGATGACTGCATCCGCAATGCAACTTTCTGTGTGAGATTTCCGCCTATTGCAGCTGCAATTGCCGACGCATCTGGTGGCCCACAGAGGGGTTCCTCAGTGGGGGAGCGGCTGTGATCCTCCTCCGTCGACTTCTCTGGCGCATCTTCGGGTGTCTGAATTTATTACGAGATGAATCTCCACCGCGATTACAGCAATTATGTGGCTTTTGGAAGGAGGTTGGCACATTGCCCAAGGAATCAAGCAGAGGTGGAGTTGAAAAACGAGTAAAATGGGGCTTTAAAAATATAAAAACTTGGCAGTATTACTAAAAGTTAAACATTAAGAATTTATATATATTATTAAAAGTATTTAAGATGGTGTTCAAGCCTAAAACTTCTGTTTATTTGTAGATTCAACCTCAGAAAGTTTTCTTAGGAACCCCAGAAAATCTTAAAGGTTACTAATTTGACTTGTTTTATTATTAAATTTTCCTCTAAAACCCCCCTAGACTCCACCCCTGCCCCGCTTACATGGGCTTCCTCTAATAACTCAATTTCAACACCATCGACCCGCCTTCTGCCACCGCCGCCGTCGGCCGCAAAAACAAATGTGAAAGTGCCAAGACCCGCCTCCTCCCCCTCCTCTGCCTACCCCATAATCATGGCCAAAAATCCCCGAATCGGAGCTTAGCATCAGGCCCAAGTTTGATGCACTCCACTAGATAGGCCGACCTCAGAGCTCGAAGTCTCACCATGGGCTGCAATAAAATAAAATACAAATAATTTGTCAGCTACTTCATCAGCGGTGGCGCGTGCGTGACTTGGAAGAGTTGGAGATTCCGAGACGGGAACTCGGAGATTTGGAGATTCCGAAAGAGACTTCCACAGCGCGTGCTGGAGTTGCAATCGCGGTTTCTGCGGCCGCGCGCCTGTTGCATAATAACTGCAGTTGAACTTTCACATGGCCCAATCATGAGGCAACGCCTCTCTCGGCCTCCCCATCTCTGGGGGATAAGTTCTTCCTATAAATCACATAATCATGGCTTATAGGAAATGCGTGGAAATGCATTTCACTAGTTGCCATTAATAAATTAATTATACAACCATGACGGCGGCACTGAGCCCGGCTTTATCCCCATCCGCACGCACACGCTGGTCGTAAAGAAAAACGAAAAAAATGCACCGAGAGAGATACATAGGAAAAACTTAAACATTTTTGTCATCAACAACAGCAGCAGCAGCAGCAGCAGCTCAACAGAAACAGCAACAGCAACAGCAAATATTGTGCACAAGTTGATGGTCAAAAGTTGGCTGACGCCTTGCCAAAGCCATGGCCAAAAAAGCAGCTCGAAAAGCAGCCAGCAAAAAGTCAAACAGCAAGTGAGTGGAGTAGAGATTTTAAATTTAAATATGCGAAAATTAGATGCTCTAAAAAATGGAAGGTATATGGTTATTTAATTTAATATAATTAATGCAATCAGAAATGTTCAGAAGTAAAAAGTAGCAATTTTAGCAGAGTAACTAATCAAAGTATAGAAACTTAAACACCTTTTCTTGGCTAAAACCTTTCCTGATCTCAAACTTTAAATGAGCTTTCTTTTTTTATAATATATTCCAATTAATACCTTATTTTCAATAGATATTTTCGAGTCTTAACTTCCCCTTTCATTGACTTTCATTGACAACCCCGATCATTTCCATATTTCCCATTGCCTATACGAATGCAAATCCATTTCCCTGGACAAATCCCCAATTCGACTTCCTTCTGAGAGCGTGGCAAATTTAATCACTGGCTTATTATGCCCTGCATGTGCAAAAATTCACGAAAAACGACAACGAAATATGAGAAGAGCCAGCAGCAGCCCCCACCATGGTCCATAGACCAGGCCAGACCAGACCCGGCCAAGCCAAGTCGGCTATACTGACTCCGGTTGGCAAAAGGAAAATGGGAAAAGCGAAATGGCAACAACAACAACAACAACAACGACAACGAGAATAACAAAAACAAACTGGCTGTCGCCGTGAAAACTGCGAGGCAGCGAACACACACAAAACTCAAGTGGCGCGAAAATTCGAGGCACAGTTGCAGCAGCAGCGCGCAAGCGTGCGGTTTTCCCTCCACAGTTTTTCCAACAGCCAAATGTAAACAAGGCAAAACGAAACGAAACGAAACGAAACGAAAACTCAACTCAAATTAAAAGTCGCATTAAATAAATGAGAAACGAACGAACGAGAGGACTGCGACGAGCAAGTTTAAACAAAGCTCAAAGACAAAGTTACAAGTTTTTTCCCCGCAAAGGATATGAGAATATTATTTTCTGCAAAAACTTCCATTACATTTTGTAGAAGTGCTAGCTAACAAGAATATTAAATAACAGTTAATAAATTAAATTAAATGAAAATGAACGAACGGAAGTACGAAACTTAACCCATAAACTATAAAGGAATCGTTATCTGAATATTGAAATAAAGTGGAACTTTGTTGTTTGAAATATTTTGTCGGGAATATAAACTGTCAGAATTTATCAGTTCACATTTTAAACAAGACTCTTTTGTCAAGAAAAATACCTAGAAATTTCGTAAAACACCTTTATATTAGGATTTTAAGAAACACTTTAAGCAATAAATACTCTAAAGTTCTGTCCCAAGTTATGAGATTATTTTAAATATTAAAATTGTGAAGGTATTTTTAAAAAAATAATGTATTAGTTCTACTAATTGACATAATAATAGCAAAGTTAAAGCCCCACAAACTATTGCAAACTCCAGCTATTAACACATTTAACAAATGCTTTTCGTAAATACCCTTTCAGGCCAGACAAACAATAAAGTTCAACAAACAAAAAATCGCTTAAAATTGCATTAAAAATACTGAACTTAAGAAAAGTACCGAGGGAGTAAAACCGAAAAATTAAACAACAATTACAAATTGAGCTGCCACTTTGGTGGAAACGCGAAGAGTGCAACGTGCCACGTGCAACTTGACGCCTCATTTGGCCGAACTTCCGCCGACCCGACGTCCGACATTATCCAAGGAAAATGGCTATCTGCGGCGCTGGCCCCACCTTAATGGTAAGTGGAAAAGGGTTCATCATTCTGAAATTTTAATATAAATAACAGACAACAAGGCGGCAAGGCCAACTGAGGCGTGAAAACAACAAGCGCCCGGGAAAAGTCTTCGGGTGAAAATGGCCTGGGAAACTGTCTGGCAGCGGTGCAGCGGTGCAGCGGTGCAGCGGCAGGAAATGGGCGATCCAGTCATTCCATATGGCCTGCCACATTTTTCGTCTGTGTGTTTTTATTTTTATTCCATTTGTTTTCTGTTGTTTTTGGCACGCACATTTTGCGAATAATTTATTTTCGTGTTCCAGGCTCTGGCACTTGAACTTCAATTAGCCAGGAAACAGGGGCCAGGCTTTTTGCGGCACTCATTTAATTACCGGTCATAAAAATCATAAACCGAATGTGAATATTTCCAATGCATTCGCTTTGTTTGCGTTTTCCCTGCTCTTCCTTTTTTTTTTTTTATTTCGGAAAAATTCGTTACGCAACTGGCATTGATTGTTTCGCTTTGTGGAAAAGCTCTCTTGATTTTATGACCTCGGCACGGGCCCGCTTTATGGTTATCTAACCGAATCGCAGTTGGAATCCATATCCAACTGCCGGACGCAAGGAAAATGCAGCAACATTTGCAATCGAAACTGGAAATTTGCAATTTAAGTGGATGGAAAAAAGTTTGCGGCCATTTCTTGCATTTCTTTTGAGTCGAAGTTTCCTTGTGGCCCAGGAAGTGCCATCCCCTCCTCCGCCACAGCCGCCTCCACTGCCTCCACCACTGGCAAGTCAAGTCTTTTATGTGCATTGAACTTGACTTTGCCTTGGGTTTTGGCCCTAGAAAAAGACCAAAAACTGGTTCTAACTGCCACCGCTGCAGCTGCAGCCACAATCAGTTGGTAACTTCCACGTCCCCCACTGCCAACAATTAGCCCAAGCTGTGTCTTTTTGCCTGCTCTGCTCCCATTTTTCCTCTGGAGTCTTGGCTGCGCCTTGGTCTTGGTCTGGCTCGGCTTCTGGGTGTGGGTCTGGGTCTGGGTCTTGGCCCACACCCCGGGCCAGAGCCACGTTTTTCCGCCTTGTTGCATGCAACAACAGAGGAAGCCGTAAGCGCATATTGCAGCCAACAATTATACAAACTTGTGGCCAAACAGCAATTACAGAAACCATTTAATGAAGCAACCTGCCCGACATGAAAGAAAGCGAAAAAGAACGTTGGTGTTTGGGCTGGCAGAAGGGGAATAGTATTGATTTGATGGACTCTTTAAAGGATATCTATAAAAGTTACAATATATCATAAGAAAATAGATAAGTTTTCAAATAAATTTCTATAGTTTTTTGTTTACCAAACTGCCATATATTTATTAGAAAATAATTGCTACAATAAAAGTCAATCATATTACTTGTCAGTCATTCCTGATTCAAGTGCTGTGCCCAAACTATTTGCTTTAAACAAACAACTAGAAATTGTTTGTTATTTATTTTTTACTTTTAGTCATTGCCATGAAGGCAATTTTATTGCTCTCAAAAATTGCGAAAACAATAAGTGCATCTGGTAAATAAATGTACAATTGTAAAATAGTAATTTAATCAAACTTTAGCTCTAGCTTTCCTCTCTCTCTTTATCTCTTAGCTTCTCTGCAAATATTAAAGTTTCAATTCCAAACTAATGTCAAAACAAAGGCAAACTTTTCAAATGCAGATAGACGACGCAGGACGCAGGAGTAGAAGAATATGTCCTTGCCATCGGCTCTTAGCGGATCGTAAAAGAATTGTTAACTAGTTTTCGCAGCACTTTTAAGGCCATAAAATCCGGCAGAGCGAACGGGAACAGAAACAAACGCAAATAGCAACAATTTTTATCGCTCCTTTCGATTGAATTTTAAAACGAATCCAACGCGTGTCCCAACTGAAATGAAAAGACACTTTTCCGGGCGGGAAAATAAACTGAACGGGGGCGGGAATATCCAGAGAACCCAAAGCCAAAGTGTTAAATAGAAGGCACATAAAATTTTATGCAACCCAACTGTGTGAGCCTGAGGTTGAGTATAGAAAACTGGTCGCAGGGGGGGGGAAAATGCATTTCCCAGGTTGCTAGGCCGGCATGTCGGACGGTGAGAATGGAGGAAAGCCCAGCCAGCAGGTGGAAATGGGCGGAAAAACGGCGCCAAAAAAGGGTAGGGCCCGAAGGGAGGCGACAGTCGTTGACGCTGGCAAAGTTCATAAAAATTCACTCAGGCGCAGTTTTAACGGCCGTTAAATGTTTACGCGGTTGCATTTTTAACGACCGTTGACAGTTCATTTGGATTTAGCCTCGATGGGCTTAGTTAAATGGCCTGCAGGCGAGTAAGAGATAACTCCCTTGGGTCCATGGGGATTTCAAAATTAAGACATTATAGTATTAACTATATTTAGGATTATTTTAGGAATTTAGGAAGTTTTAGTGAAGCTTCTTTAAAGTAATAACAATATTTATAGTTGGTTTAATAAAGTTCTCTTTGTATTTAGGAAGACAAAGAAGAAGAGGAAATATTAGATACGTTTTTATAAATTTTTCAGAGTGTTAAATAATTATTGTGCACCTGCAAAGATATTGTAGTTTCTTTCTCAGTTTATTTATTTAAAACCAGTACTTGTTTAGCTCATTTTAGTTGGTTATTTTTTATTCCAAAACTTAGTTCCTGTTGCTGTTTTAATGTTTAAGTCAATCCCATTGAAATTCCTTCATGACTTTCTTATCGAAGTCCGTCGCGAAATGTAAGTTAATGATACAGCTGGTCGCATTGCATCACAACTCGGACCGATCCCAGCACCGTAATTGGTCTTACGTAAAACGAGAGTGCAAGAAAAGCAATTGAAATCGAAAATCGATGAGTTTAATGGCCATAAAAGCCAAGTTCAACATGTTGACGTGAAAGTGGATGCATGAATGAGCCGGGCCAGGCGATGCAACACCCAACGGAGCTCTGATCGGTGGAGAATACCATAGCTCCACGATGAGAGGCGCGTGCGCAACTTGTTTTTATTTTATTTATTTTTCCCCCCGAAGAGATGGCAGCTTAAATCCAAGCCGAGAATCGAGCTGGCCTTAGCCAGGCTTGTGGCAGCTTCCGTCCATATGCGGTGGCCTGGTGGAAAGTGAAAGTCGGCAGACGACCAAAAAGCAAGTGGTCCGCTGGACATATTCGGATTATTTATGGGTCTGGGCGGGCGCATATGTAAACCAAAGTTGGTTCAACCCTCGCAGGTGTCAAATAAATAATTATTTTTGCGCGATCAGTGGAGATGCGAGCATTGAGATTGGTTATCAAATGGTTGCGTGTTTGCCGAGGATTAAATATAAATGTTTTGCACTAAAAAGAAAAGGAAAAACTTCAATAAGCAGTTTAATTTTTAAACTACAAGTTTTTGTGTTATTTATGAACTTTTTAAATATAGTTTTATATTTCTTATAGATCATATTTAAAATGTCATTGGTTTTCGTAAGCCTTAAATATATTCTCAAATATTATTTATTTATACTTACACATTCCTTTTTCTATTAACCAAACTCCTAATAAAAATATATATTCTTTATTCTAGTTACTGATCCTGGCTGTTATCCTGGCTTCAGGACAGCCAACTGATACCTGGCAGCGTTTGCCCACTCTGGAAACCTTCTCCACTTACGAGGTATATATTTAATAAACGGAAAACCCTCGAACTTGAGGTAAAAAATTTATAAATTTAATTATTTATAGGACATGCAACGCTACTTCGATCAGCGTAATTTCCGCTCCATGCGGCACATTGACAATCCTACGGATGACAGCTATCTAGCGGCCTTCAATCAGTACAACGAGCAGCTGGAGACTCGGTCACCTGTCCACATCCAGTCTCGGGTGAAGCGGGAGCAGCGCCAGCTACCCACAGCCCCACGGATGCTGCGCTTCGAGCTGGCAGATGCCGTGGAACCGAGCCCGGAAGTGAAGCAGATACTGCGCCAGTATCATGCCAGAGCCCTGAAGGAGAGTCCGAATCCCGCTCCTCAGAGCAGCACCACTCCCTCCACACCAGCTGTTGAGACCACCCAGGCCACCACCAAGAGCGTTCGATCCCGAAAGCCACGTCGTCAGCGACGCTCTGTAAATGGCGGCCAACAGCCGGCGGAGTTTAAGGTACAAATGATTCCCTTCGAGGAGACGGATGCCCGGGAACCAGACCCACTCACAGCTCAGCTCATAAAGAAAGCACGAACCCTGGATCTGCAGAGTCAGGCAACCAGGTCAGCCAGGCCCCAGGAAACTAGGAAGAAGACCTTTCAAGTGAGGATACGCAAGACTAAGCGCTCCAAGCGCTCTGCTCCGCAAATGATCAAGTTCGAGTTGGCAGATGCCAAGCCCTTGCCCCAGAGATCCGGAAAGCAGCTAATCCCCGAAACGCCCACCCTCCTGACCATGGAAACCCATTCGAAGAACCAAACCCAAGGCCCTCAGGTGACCTCAACCACGCCCAGGGTGGAGGACAACGACATCCTCACGGGTGAGGCCACTGCAGAGACCAAGCGGATGTACGTTTACAAGGAGTCACCGCTCAGCTCCGGACATGTGAAGACCAAGAAATCCCTAAGTGCTCTGCCCCACGAAGTCCAGAAGGTCATCGGCCACCTGATGAAGGACGGACACGGCGGCAAGGCGTACGTGAAGTATATGCCTGCCCAGAAGTCCGACTACGAGCACTACAAAGCCAAGCCCGTTGGTTACGCCCTGAAGCCCCTGGGTAACTATGTCAAGTATATCCACAAGACGGTAGAACCCTCGGTAGCTCCTGCTCCGGCTCCAGCTCCCGTTCAGGTGCACATCCAGCCAGTGCCCGTGGTGGAGCAGCTGCGGTATGTGTACAAGCCTAACTACGTGGCTCCTGCTCCCACCATTGCCCAGCCCATTGTGGTTCAGGAAGCGGTCCCAGCTCCCACCGTGGCTGTGGAGGAGGTGCACCACACCTACACCGCCGAACTGGCTCCACCGCCCACCCAGTCGTTGGACGTAATTGTGCCGCAGTTCAGGCCCTCCAAGCCGGATCCCCTGCTGGCCGAGTCGCCTGCCATCTATGGAACTCCCCAGGAGCAGCAGTACCAATACGAAGCCCAGCCGGAGGCCTCGCCGCTGATCAAGATTGAGTACCATGCCCCGGCGGACAGCCTCAAGGAGCATTACAAGCAGCTGCCCGAGTTTCAGCAGCTGTCCACGCTGATCGGCAAGTCGCCGGATGACCAGATCCACGGACTGACCTACCTGCTGGCCAAGGAGATGCAGGCCAAGCTGCATCGGCAGGGCAAGCAGCTGGCGGATCGTCCGCAGGACAGCACTGCACCGATCCTGTTCCATCCCGGGCAAGGTGCCTCTCCGGCGCCCACTCTGAAGACCCTGGCGGAGCACGGTCACCTGGGCATTCAGCAGGGAAGACTGATTGGCATGGCCAAGACCAAGCAGTATGTACCGATCATTGAGCCGGGCAACAACGACGTCAAGGAGCTGCCCCCAGTGTCCAGCACCAAGCTGCCCACGCCAAGTTCTTACATAGATTATACCCACGGTCATGGCCTGTCGAATGGATATGAGGGTGTGCCGCATATGGAGGAGCCTGAGGTGACCACAGTGGAGCATGTGGTGCACCATCCAACGGTGGCCACACTACAGCATCAGCATCAGATTCAGCACCAGATTCAGCCTCAGATTCACATCCAGCATCAGCTACAGCACCAGCATCCGCACTTGGAACACCCTCAAGAGCACCATCATCATGGACTGGTGGCCACTGTGCTGCCGGCGGAACTGGATGCGGACAAGGGCGTGAATGGGTTGCACTTTGTTCACAGCCAGGAGGACAAGTCGGTGAGTGAGAGGGGTTGGGGGCTTAAGAGGCTTAGAATTAATTACCCCTGAAACATAATCGAGGGCAGGTGGACTTACCTAAGGCATTACATTCTTGGTGACTTATTTTTTTTAAATAAAAAACAAGTGTCAGGATAATAATTTAATATTATATTAGTTTTTCTGAAGATTATATTTAAATAGGAGAATATTGGTAAACTTTCCTTTGCATATGGATACAATATCACTGCTCTCTATCTTTGTGGAAATTTAAAAACCCTGAATATCTAAATTTAAAATATATAAAAATATCGATTTTAAAGTTCAAAAGCGATATTATAAAAGTATCGATTATTCATTATTCGATGTGGAATAGCAAGTCTAAGTTGCATTCCCTTTCCTAACCCTGACATGCCTTAAAAATAACTACAAAAGAGTTGCAGTCCATGAAGTAGAAGCCTCACTGTAGTAATGAAGGGTTTGCTCCCCGAATGCATTAAATTAAAGCATACCTTGGGGCGCTCCACAAAAGGCTTAGCACTCCCCGAAAGCGTGCCCCATTGATTGGCATAGGCAAAAACACAATCAACATAAATAAGACGGCCACAAACAAACACGGAAATGGGGTGCAGTGGAAGAGCAGGAGCATTTCCAGGACAACGAGGACGAGGACCAGGACCAGTTCCAAATGGATATGGGAGCAGACACTCCACTGCGCCAGTCACAACAATGGGAATCCCCCAGCCGCTGCCGTCGCCGCCCCTTGCAACCCTTCGAATTTCAGCAGTCTCCCCGAGTCACCGGAGTCTGTGTGCAATTCAGTTTGATTGCCGATCCATGTCTCGCCGGTAATGCACTTAATCGAATAATTTTCAAGTTCGACAAGCATTTTCAATGTCGTTAGCCAGAGTCCTTCCCTCCGTCCTCGTCTCGAGCCCCGAATCTGTCCCAGCCTGCGTCTGCTACCTGGCAACGCAGCCACAAAAGCAATGCAAACGACTTCGTCTTTCATTACGATATAGTACTATCCCTTCCGACAGTATTCTGTGAGGGCACACGGAGAGAATGGTCTATATTTTTTTAAATTAGTAGAAAAAAATTAATACTTATAATTATATATTTTTCTAGGGGAACAATTAAAAAGAATTAAAACTAAACAAAGCTTTGAATCAAAATTTTACTATTTGCGCCTCAAAAATTGATATTTTGAAGAGTGGAAAATAAGAACCAAGCATTTTTTAAGCTATCTTCAAGATTAGCAAAGGATAAATAATATTTTTTTGCTATCTCTCCAACTTGACAGTGTTTCCAAAACGTTATCCCGTCAGATCCCCTTTCTTATATTTTTAAATATATAGTTTTTCTAAGAGTGTCAATGCAATGCCACTATATTTTCGGGTGCTGTCTATAGCAATTGAAATCGCCACAGAGCAGGTGATACGGGGTATATATATATATATTCATTTGGCTCACCTCAAGCACTTGAAGCGTGTGCCAGGAAAATGCACTCGACTCCACACGCGTCTCGGAATTAACATTTTTCCTTCAATGGCGGAAAAACTTTGCAGGATCCCCTGGCTGGGTTTTCTTGCATTTAATTTATCTGTATTTCTTTGGCCAACCGAAAGGTAAGGCGCGCCTTTGTGCGCAGCCAGGCAAAAGGCCACAGAAAAGTATCTTGAAGATGCGAAGTGTGCAGAGTGTGTATCTGTGTATCGACCAGACAGAAAGGAAGACAGTTTAAAGAGTCATGGCTATAAGAAAATTATACCGAGAAATCAGTTAAATATTTACCCGATTTTTAAAGAAAAGCTTGTTATGATTGCTCAAATAGTCTCCTCACAAACCCATTATAAAAAGGTGAACAATTAAATTTCACGCCGAAAACCCTTGATTTACTTCAGAACAAAGTATACGTATATGCGAAACATCGCATCGCCTCGGTAATTGAGTGCAGATTACACGGTAACAGTACCATCACGGAGCTCAGCTATCGACGCCTCATTTCATGTCCGGACAAGCCATTTGGTAGACGAACTGAACAAGGGTACGTGTGGGACGTCCGGTCATCCGCCGCTTGGTCAGATACGGCACCAGCCCGTATTTGGAGAGAAGGCCCGTGCCGCGGGTATCCAGATGCGCCCAGTCCACGCAGGGCACCAGCTCGTGGAGGATGGCGGCCGCCAGACAGGATGTGGCCAGTCCACGGCCATTGTTGCTCAGGTCAAAGGAACGCTCGTCGGTGACCTGCTTCTTGTAGTAATGCCACAGGGGCAGGCGCCACACGCGATCACCGGAAATGGAGCCGGCACGCTGGAATTGCTTCCAGATGTAGTGAGAATTGGAGAAGATGCCGGTGGCGCCGCCACCGAAGGCCTTCTTCACGCCAGTGTTGAGCGTGGCAATGTCCACAGCCAGACGGGGAAGGTAGGTTTTCTGGCCATAGAGTATCGCGTCCGAGAGCACCACTACTCCGGCCTTGTCCAGATCGCGCACAGCCATAGACTTTCCGTTGAGCAGTGTGACCACGTCGCCCGGCTTGGCAGACATGCCCGACGGCATGTTCTCGCACAGCGGAATAATGCAAGTGACGTTGATGGGCAAAGACAGGGCAGCGATGCATCGCATCATTGCCACGCAGCAGGCGGCGGCAGACATGCTGCCACGGTACTCATCCATTCCCCTGCACGGTCGCAGGTTGAGGGCTCCCGAGTTGAAGGTGATGCCCTTGCCCACGAAGAGGATGGGCTTGTCGTCGGGCGCGGTGCCGCAGTAGCTCAGCTCCAGGAGCACTGGCGGCTCACAGCTGCCCTTGGCGATCATCAGGAAGGCGTTCATCCGCTGAGCCTCAATCCAGTCCATGGTTCGCACCTCCACGGTTATGCCGCAGGGGCACAGGGCGTCCACAGCATTCTGGGCAAACATGGTAGGGGTCATGCAGTTGGCCGGAGCATCGCTTAGCCGGCGTGCCAGATTCTGGGCCTCTGCTTTGAAGATACCCCTCGTCCAGCCCTCGTGGTCCGCCGAGTCGTACAGCTCGAGTGTTGGGATCATCGGAGTGTTCTTTTTGGACAGGTTATCCGTGAAGCGCCAGACAGCCAGCTGAGAGCCCTCGGCCGCCTGTTCCGCGTAGTCCATGGCATCGACCAGCACCGTGGTAACACCCTGCTCCTGCAGAGCGCGGGCGCCCACTCCTGCGGCCACACGGACGAATTCCATGCCCTCGTCCAGCATCTCAAGTTCGTTGAAGCCGATGCCCTCGAGGCCAACACCCACGACGGCCACCGCCGCAAATTCGGTGTCAATATTGTGGAAGATCTTGCCGCGTCCCAGACGCCCGTCCAGCTTCGTCTCGCAGATCACCTTCATCAGCTTACCCTGCACTCGGTTGTCGATGTTCTGGCCGGCGGGCGTGAGCCTGGGATCCTTGTTTCCCTCCTTCTGGTAGAGCCCCACGACCACGCCCCTCATCTTAGCCTTTGCGTCTGCGCAGGCGAAGCGAACGGGATCGCTGCTCAGGACTCCTGGCTTGCACAGGACCCTAGAAACGGTCTTCAAGGAGCTCTGGAAACGGCCCATCTTGTTCATTCTTATTGGCTTCTAATTGGTAGATTGTTCACTCTGTAAAGTAACGAACGGAATTCGAAATAAATCCCCGCGAACGCAACAAACCAAAACCGTAAACGAGGATGTCCGTTTAAATTCACACACGAGAATTTCTTTGTTTTTTTTTGGGTTTTTTTTTTGTTTTATTTTGTTTCAAAGAAACCGAAAATTCATCAAAACTAACTCGGGCGAAAATTGTTGACCGAGAATTTTTCTGTAGACTTTCTAAAATACGATCTGTTCTCTACCGGCGTACGAATAAAATGAACCTCATTACGGACTACAGTCACAACTACAATCAGCGTCAGGAGTAGGATTTCAAGGAGAATGTGATTTGAGAAATTCTAGAAATTCATGAGAAGGTAGTTTTTTATGAGAATTTCGAAACTTGAGAAAGTTTAAAACACACAAGAGTGCGCTTCAGCAAAATCTTTGGGTAGGCAGGCTGCAGAAACACAACCGTTAGTGCTATCGAAGTCTTGGGATCTATAAATAAGCAAGCCATTATAAGTATTTCTTGTATAAAATAAATCTCTTAAAATCAAGATGGGAGTTAATAACACGTATATTATCCCTAAAAAGAATTATTATTAAGATAAAAAAGATCTAACTACCCACAAGATATATCTATAAAAGGCATACTTTTATTAGTTAAATTTTACTCAGTAAAATATAAACAAAATCTTTGCAAACCTTTCAAAAATACTTATAAGAAATCCTATTATTCCTCTAACTTAGACCTTCAAAGCATTAGAATTTCATATTTCAAACGAAACTCTTTTATTTCAAGCACAGAACTCCTTTTTCAATGCCATCAAATTCATGGTAATCTCCAAAACAAAAAAACAAGCCAAAAAGGACAACATTCTATGAAATACAACAAATTCTCTGGTATTCCTGCAACGATTCTCGTCCTCCCTGTTGTCGCTGCCAATCTACTTAAAATTGTTTTCGAGCTCAGGCAAAAGTATCTCTTATTTTATTCTGCAACGAACAGCAGCAATTTGATTTGACTCTCGGGCGGGGGCGAAAAGCTGATTACGTTTTATTTATTGGCGTCACCAAATTGCAACGGGGATATCTTGTCCTGCATCTCTCGACTTCAGCGTTAATGCGCATTAAGCCGGCCAAGAGTGCAGCAGCGCCAGTAAACAAGGCCCAGAAAACTGGCTGTGACTGTGGAGCTAGCTGGTGCCGAAACACACATTGTTTTACTGCCGTTTAGCATGATTTTTAATAGGCTTTCGCCTTGTACCCCTCCCAGTGACTGTGGACTTGTCGTCATCGGACTAAGCCCCATTGCCTGTCGCTCGGTCGCTCGGTCGGTCGGTCTGGTTGTTAAAACCCCAAAATCGCCGCCCGATGGTCATGATGGGCCTGGCCAAGGGAAGGCCCTGGACATTGTTTTGGTCCTGCTACTGCTACTACTCCTCCTCGTTCTCTGTCTGTCCGTCCTATCCGTCCGCCTCTTTGACAGGCAAACGACACTTGTTAGGCTCAAGTTAAGGGGTGGTGGGAGCTGGAGGTTAGGCCGCTTTGGGGGACTTTTCCTGAGTCGAGGACCGATGGGCCAGCATGCCGTTGCAATGCTCGTCCTGGGACTTGTTTGACGGCATCTGCTGCTCCTTCTAACGTGTGCGGACATGGTCAGATTTTTCGGGCATTTGTCATTTTATTGTGGTCGAAATGGTCGGTAATGGTCGTCACTCAGTCCGTCATGGCCCTTACAGGCCGACTTCCGTGGCCCGAACTTCTGGAAGTCGAATGGAATTAAGTGGTTTTCGACATTTCACACAATGTGGCTTGCATAGCCTTGTAAATCGGCATGATTTAAGGTATAAAAAGAGAGGTTTATTAACTAGTTTATAATAATATATAATTTCATATGAAATAAGATAATAATAATAATAATAATAACATAATAATATTATATAGACTCGAAACAGACAATTTTCTAACCATTTTTCGCTCTCAAAATTCATATTGTTGAGAAAATTTTACTTATTTAATTGAAATCTTTACACTTTCACAATTTTAGGTGAAAATAAAACAAGAATCTTGTTTAGTTTTTATCATACTTAAATGTACGTTTTTAACATTACCCTCCACAATTTTAAATATAATTTCTAGCATTTAATTAATCTCACAGTTATTTTTTTCCACTTACCAAGTCTTCACTGTATTTTGGTGGCAACTGTTTGTGTTTTCTTGCCATCTGCAGGTGCAATATTTTCCGTTTCCCACTCACATATTTTAATTTCATTTTTATTTCAACCCTTTTGCTGTTGCTTGTTTTCTTTGCCCTCCTCCTTGGCCAAATGTGGGGGTTGGGAGCAACATATTTTTGCAAGTGTTGAAAAGAGGTTGCCTGGGATTTAAGTTTTATTTAATGGAGCCCGGCCCGACACATGTTCCCCGATTATAAGTTCTCGGTTCTCTAGAATTGAAAATCACTCGACAAAAGGGTCTCTCTCTCGAGTGCTTTACGAGCCCAAAAGGTTGACTTCCCTCTGTGATCCTCTGGGCATGTGTTGCTAATGTGTTTCGAGTGCCTTTGTCGTGCAATTGATGGTTTGGGCTTGGGGTTTTGGTTACCCTTTAAAGGGAAGCATTTGCAAGTGAAGGAGCCTCGCCTCTGAACAAAAGGCAACCGAAATTGACAACTTTGGCCGCTCGCTCGTCACATCCCTGACCCCATGGTTGACTTTAAATTAGCTTCACTTCATTCGCTACCCATAATAAACCACATTCCCCGACTGCAGCTAATATTCCTGTCCGCAGAGAAGGGTGAAATGTTGCAAAAACTATGTGTACTCGGTCCCGGCTCCATTGCTATTCCTGCCCCAGCTCCGACTCCGGCTCCGGCTCCGGCTCCGGCTCCGGCTGCTGCTCCTGTTCCTATTCCTATTCCTATTCGTATTCCTATTCCAATGATGTTTGCAACGTATTGACAGTCACATTCGCATAAAAATCACGTAGTTTGACATTTTTCTTGCTGCTCTGCCATTTCGTTAGATGGATTTTTTTCCAACTCGGATTCGCCGGGATAAAAGGGATGAAGAGGAGGCAGCAGGAGGCACCAGGAGGCACCAGGAAGGAGCTGGGAACTGGAAGCTGGGGTGGGGGGCAGGAGCAGCTGTCACGCAATCAGCCCGAGCGCAGAGCCAACAAACTGATAACTCAATTTTGGTTAGAGCCGGAAAATTGCTAACAAGCGAGCCATAAAAACTGTGGGAGGTTGCATTTAAAATTTCCCATTCCCTGCACATTTTCCGGCACTCGCCGGTAAATTATACAACAATTTTCGTAGGAGGTCGGTCGGTCCCGGTCCTGGTCTAATCATCGTCCTGCGGTTTTGGCCCCGAATTGCTTGCTCCTTCCTGGAGCTGCTCCTGTACCAGCTCCTGCCTCCATTCATAATTGCGTGGCCAAAAAGTTTCGTTGCTCGGCAATTGTGTCAATGGCTGCCGTGTGGCATCAACGAGCCCAGGACATTCATTTGCCTGACGAACGCTGTTGAACACGTTCCACTTGATGGGGATTTTCACACTGGCCAGCAGCCTCCAGTTCCCTCCTCCAGCTCACCCCCAAGCTCAAGCCCAGACAACTCCACATCCGCTGATGCCAACGCCGCCAACGCCACCCACAAACACATGGCACTGAGGCGGCTCCGAACGCATTACATTGTAAAATTGGTTTTTGTAAATTGTTTGGACACAACATTTATTTCCATTTAAATGCGATTTGGCTCGGACTCGGTCCCATCCCAGTCCTTGTTCAATTTTAAATGAGCATGCAGCTGCAACTGCCACATTTCCCCCCCGAACTGCCCCCGACTTACCCATGGAATCTCTGCCAGTGTCCCTTGAGGTTTTCGGGTTTCGGGTTTCGGTACGAGGTGTTTGCAGCGCTTAAACGAATTGTGTGAATAATAAACGCAACACTCGGGGGCAACAGAGGCGGAGGGAGCATCAGCTTTGGGTTGGGTTTGTTGGGGGATTCTAGGGGGGCTGCTTTAGTTACCCAACAAGGATTAGTGTACGGAGAGGAGCTGGCAATCCTTTCCGGCTGAGTGCAAATCATGAGCTAATTGAAGAGGGTAGCTAACGCAACGATTTGAATGGCTAAGAACGAGCTTACAGGGGGGACTACACCCTCTCTTCTAGCTGGAGTCATGTGGAAATTTAATTTTATTTCAACGAAATTCAGTGCTCTTTGCTACTTAAATGTATTTTTTCTGATAGCCTTCTTAGCGAGTAATAATTGTATAAGATTATTCCTTTTCAATTGGAAAAGAAAAGGGATAAGACTTGAGGCAAGGCATAAGATTTAATATTAAACTGGGTTTGCTTTCCTTAATATTTGCAAAACTTTATTAGCTTAATGTTTCGTTTAATTTTAAATATGAATTTATATATGTATATATTTCAATCCCTTTCATTTCTCTTTATTAATTTCAAACCCTTTTTTGCTTCGACTCTGCCATGGGGCATTATAATTGTCAGTTGGCGGTCAACGTTTCTTGATGTTTCAACCGCAAAAACCTGACAGCCAAACAACAAATCGAATTAAGTGGAAAATCAGAGTGAAATCAAGTCACACAATGATTTGCGCCACACCCACGGATAATGAACATCCTGGGCCCCGATGGCCGCAAGGGTTAACCACAAGGTCAGCCAGTCAGCCAGTCAGCCAGTCAGGCAGTCGCCAGTCGCCACTCGCCAGTCGAGAGTGCGGGACAGTCAGGGGTTAAGGCCAGTCCAATGCCGCAGGCCAAACAAAAGGCAAAAACATTTTAATGAGCGCAGATGAGATGACAAAGCCAGGAGGACGGGGACGGGGATAAGGACGTTGCGCAGAAACAATGCTGATTACATGCAAATTAAAAGAAATAAAAGTCAGGCAACGCCTTCAGCTTGAATGTCCGATGTCAAAGGCATTTCTCGTTAGGGCTTCGCCATCCCCCTTGGCCAAAACCAAGCTGGGAATGGGTTTTGGGAGCAGGAGTGGCAGTGGGAATGGCGCATTAAGTTACCAGAGCAGCTGTATTGAGCAGGAGGAGGAGGAGGAGGAGGAGGAGGTAGTGGCTTATTGCTTTTGGGGACAGGAAAGAAAGTTGGAAGCTGCTCGGCATGTCAATTTGGACATACTTCGGCCATCTGATCGCTCACTCGCAACTAAACGAACTCACGTAGTTCGGCCCCAAATTGCATTTCGCACTCGACCCGCTGCACAATTCGCTAAAAGCCAATGCGCCTGGGCTAGTGGAAACGTGTTAAATGCAAACAGAAAAAATAGAGTGCCAATGGAATCCGAATCCGGCAATAAACCTTGTCCCGAGATGCACTTTTGTCATATTTGGCCAGGCAAATATTCGCCGCCATCCATCTATCTATTTAGCCAACGAAGTCGATGCTGATGGCGATGGCGATGGCGATGGCGATGGCGATGGCGATGGCTATGGCGACGATGGCACAAAAAAACTGGCCATGTCATCGGAAAAAGTGGATGAAGCTCTCCCCGTTCCGTCCAGTTCAATATGGCACGTGATCTGATTCGGCTTCCACTTGGCTTGGCTTTATATTTATACCTGTTAGTCGAGGAGTTATATAGTTTACTTGCTTAACTTATAAAAGAATAAAAAATAGTTCAGAAATGAAGGTAAGCACTTAAAAATAAAGGATTATAGGATACAGTTTTCACTAAGGAGATTACCGGGTATTAAATGATACTCTTTATTTATAGATAAACTCAAAAAGTCTAAAGATTCAGGCTAAACGAATGCAAGACATAATATTTAAACACCTAAAAATTGCCTACACTTTTTACTAATGCCATACCGGGTATTCAATTGTCGAATTAACACTTTACAAGCTTTTTTTTCCAAAGCAAACATTTGTTTTGCCCCCTCAACTTTTTTCCATCTGCAATGTAATTATGTTCACTTTAATCAAATCAACTGGTAATGAAATTCCAAACTGCAGAGCCTTGCAGTAAGTTTTTTGTATCTTGTCTGGACGCTCTCCACAAAATTTGCATATTTCCCCGCTGCTCTGGTTTATTGCGGATTTTTTTTTTCAATTTTATAGCCAGACATATCGCAATCTATTAACATTTTTGCCGTGCTGTTAATGAAGCCCTAACCAAAGCCACAATGCTGCAGAAATATTTTTTGCATTTCATTACGAGACCAGCTTCTTCTCGTTAAAGAAAAAAAAAAAGAATTTAAGTGCAAATGTTGGCAAACTGCTGGAGCAGAGAATTTATTAATTATGTTCATCGTGTTGGGGTGGAGGGGAAACCTCCATCTTTGAAAGTAAAAACTCGCTAAAACAAATGTCAATCAGGCTTGTAATCAAGAGGGAATTCCACTCGACACTCAACACTTCCCTAGCGGCAGGTCTATAAATTTTCTAAAGTCTGAGGAAACTTTTGTTGCTTTGTGGCAGCACACGGAATAACATTTCGCATTTCGGCAAAGCGGCGACAAAATAATGTAAAATCTAGTCGACAATGTAACTTAATTAAACTTAATTTACAACTCATTAACATATCAAAAAGTTTGCCACAAATCTTGGAACCAGGCTCCATAAAAACCGCAGAGAGAGAGAGAGAGGCAGCCCGAAACATGTAGCGAAAGTTGCCAACAATTGTCGCCAAGATCCCGAGCATTTGAATGAGCGGAAACGGAAACGCACACGCACCCCCTCTCGCCACATCCGCCCCGCCATATCCTGGCGAAATTCGGCTCACACGCTCGCTTATTTCACTTCCACTTCCACTTCCACTGCCACTTCCATTCCGCTGAAATGCGAAATACTTACAATAAAAAGGGAAAACCCAAATTGTTCACGACACACACAACAACAAAACGAAATCTATGCTGCACACAGCGAGTGCCACAGATTTTTGGGGGTTAGGCCAGCCGTGGGGGGACTTGGGGACTTGGTCTCGTATTTTGTTGCAAATTTCATTACGCACGCGCCTCCCGCCTCGATACAATTTACAATCGCATGCATAACAAACGGAGCCGTGCGAGTGACAGACCTCCTATATATCCATACCCCCGACTCTTCTGGCAGTCCAATCATCATCATCATCAGCTCCTCCTCCAGCTATGGCCACCGAAAACAGCCAAGTTCCCTTTTTGTGGATTGTTGGTAACAATTGGGCCAGGGAAATACCCTTCATGGAAGTGAAGAAAAGATAAATATTTGAAAAAGATGCGGAAATTATTAAATCACCTTAAAAGTTGTTAAATATTTAAGAAACAAAATTTTACATCGCTAAAATAAAAAATTTCAGTACTTCAAAAATGTCTTTACATATTTTTAGATGCATTTTGAAGGGGTTTTAAAACTCTTACAAGCATACAGCATATATAGTTTATGTCTCATACTTGTGGCATGCTTTTCAAATATTAATCTTAATTAAAATTAAATGTTTATAGTTCTAGGTTATTTATTACTCTACATTGTTCTAATTCCTTAACCATTTTTTCAAGTTTCTAAGAGGTTTTGTAAATTTTTCCTTACCTTTTATACGAAATCCAATTAAAAATTAAAATTCCAGCTACCCTGATTGCATATTTATCTTTTAATCAGCATGTCGCATTTCTCCCTATTATTTTATTATTTTGTGTGCGCATTGTCACCGCCCCTTGTGTTCACTGTACAGTGTACATGACAGTGTGCTTAATGCATTTTGCATCGCATACTTTTCAGCATGCGCACGAATTCCCCACTGCTGCAGTGTGGAATGTGCATATGGGCGTGTGATGAAGCCAGAAGCTCTTATCCCCCGTGAGCCCCTCGATGAATGCAACTTATCGGTTTACTGAACAATCTTGCCAAATACATAACCAACTTATATCCTATACTCATATATATCTTTGCATCTTCTTCGCAGCTGCAACAGTACGCCTCAAAGTATGCGTTCGGCTATCGCATACGTGATTTCCACACCGGCAACGATTTTGGCCACAAGCAGAACCGTGACTTGCACGGCGTGACACGCGGACAGTACCACATCCTGCTGCCGGACGGACGCATCCAGAACGTGATCTACCACGCCGACGACACGGGCTTCCACGCGGACGTCAGCTTCGAGAGCGGCGCCAAGCATTGAGTCAGGCCTGAGAAAAGCGGCCCAATGTGCAATCTAGGCTATAAGTAATTGTTAACTTAGTTCTAAGACACCTTACACGATGCTCTAAAATGAAATGAATTCTACAGATCCTGTTTCAGTTAATTAAAGGCTCTTTGGCTAAAGAATGAGCCTTCTACATTGACTCCTTCAAGAGTTCTAAGCTCACTTGGCTAAGGATTTTCGCAGGATAAGCGAAAGAGTTAAGTGGCAAAGACATAAAGAAAGAAAATGGTTTATTACAAGTTTTATCAGATTACAGCAGATGTCTAAAGTTTTTAAAGAAAACGAAAATTATCAAAATTCTAAAATAAAAAGTCTTAAAAGTATTCCTATCTGATATTTAAACATACTAAAATTCCTTGATCCCATCTAACTTTCTATAGCTTTCTTAAAGATTCCAACATCTTCAGACCATTAACACAAGACAGAAACTATACATTATTATATTTCCATACCACAAATCCTTGAATCCAATCATGAGATCTTCTTATAGATTAACCCATAAGAAATACCATTGAAATCGTAACCAGAAATTCTTCACAGAACATACGCCCCACAAATGGCCGAGAAGCCATTGTTTGGCGGCTTCAACCAAATACCAAATAATGACATTCTACCAATTCGAATCGTGTTTAAATGCTAACTTAGATATTAAGTAATTTCCATCTCATTTATTGTTACTTGGGCGCCGTGTCGCGTCGCTCGAATTAGTTGTAAGTCGATGGAAATGCAATTAAAATTAAGGAGCCAGTGCGTGTGCGAACAATGTGGCAGGCAATGTGTGTGCTCAATCGATGTGCAATAAAATGAAATCAATAAATTACTGACAGCAGGAGGAGGAGGTCTCTGACAAATTGAGCAACTTTCAGCATTCAGAACCCAGCAAGGCGACTGACGGAATCAATTCCGAGGCAAACCTTCGAATCGGAGATGCGCTCTGCTCCATAATTGACTTTTAAATGTTCGTTATTGTGCGTTTAACGCACTGGACGAGCAATTATTCAGGCCTTGCCAGTGACCTTTCGCTTCCGGTTGGCCTTTTATGACTGTGGCTATATTATTTTACTTACCTTACCTTACCCAGGCACTCCACACTGCACAGTCCGGCACTAAACCAATTTTGATCTGCTCAACGGCTTGTTTGGCTTTAATTAAAATTGTAGCAAAATTTCTTTCTGGCGATCTTCGCCCAACCATTTATCATCGCCGAAGGTCAAGGTGTTGCTGCATGGCTGCTCTCAGCAATTTGTATGGCTTGTACTCCAAAAATTGTACTTTAATTAATTTGCTGCTGGGAAAATCGATCGATCGCAATGGCTTTTTATGCCCCATCATCTTCATCATCATCATCGTGACGTACTTGGCCCGAGAGTCCGGGCCAATGGCTTCCAGTTTCGATGTCATCGCAGATACAGATAGAAATACTATAAGAAATATATATGTAGAAACGAAATCCAACAGATCGAGAATCGCAATCACATGTGGGGCTCTCTGCTACCATTTAAAGTTCAATGTTGCCAGCAATTGCAGAAACAAATTTCAGACTCGGTTACTTCTGTGTTGTGTGTTAGCTTGTTTCTGTCGTTTTGCCAATTTGTTTGCCACTTTCCGACTCCGCACCTTTAAATTGCTTTTGCCATTATTCTCTTCGTTTGTTCTGCTTCTTTTTGACTTTGCATTTTTGTGTTTGCAGCGGATATTGTTATGTTTATTCGTCGTTTTTTCCTAGTTTTCATTTTTTAAGGTTTCGCGGTTTTTCATGACGAACTCATGCAGAGCTCATTAACTAATTTAAGTGGCCCGCCTGAACAGTGAGCACAGCCAGTATTCGGCTGGAAATATTTATGATTTCACCAGAAAATTATTGGCTGAATGTTCTTTCCTCTGCTGAATAATTTATGAGGCTTATGAAGAAATCAGCAAAAGAATTCCGCAAATTAAATATTTTCGAGAGGTGTGCCAACTGACATCCAATTTTGTCGCAATGCAGCTGTGAAAATATGAGAGATACATCAAAATTAAATGTTATTATAATTATAAAACTGTTCAAAAGATATTTTTAAATACTAATGTGTCTTTAAGAATGAAATATCCAAAGCCAAAGTATATACATATATTTTTTAAGGAGCTATTTCTTTCATTTTTGACCACTGTGGCTTCCTAAAAAATTTGGAACATGATCTTTTTGTGCTTCTAATTTTCGATAGTTTAATTGTTTTGACATTAAATGGTATGAAAATGATTCGTCTTCTGGTCTCGGGTGAGGAGCACCTTTCAGAATCACTCGTACGTTCTCCTTGTGCAGCGGGAGTCTGCGGTTTTATGGCTCGGATCGCCTTGCCAGGTTGCTGGCTGTATCTCACCAACTTGATTGACATTAATTGCCAACGCGACCGGGCCAAGAGATGCACACGTCGCTCACATCGCTGCACTTCTTATGACTTCTGCTGTGCAACTTTTTGCCATGTTTTTATTCGCCTGGTAATTAAGCAATTCTCGAGTTAATTAAAACAAAAGTATAGAAGAATGCACAATTTTGACAAGATTTATGTGGGGCGACCTCAAAAATAGTAGTTGTGGTGATGCTGCAATCCATGAGAACCAAGTGCATTATAATTATGGTATTATATATAAATCAGCGCATTAGACGTGGCAAAAAAAAGCGTCGAAGAATCGCAGAGAAAAATTATATTCCACGCCCTCGACTCGACTCAAAAACTCTGGGACCAAGCCCATTCTCAGGCCCCGCAAAGGCAGAGAGGGGCTTGGGGGGAGCAAGAGCGTTGAAGTTGAAGTTTTTGGCGACGATAATAAAATCCCATTTAAGTTTGACGATAAGTTTTGACCATTAGTGGGCCGCCCAGGGGCTCCGAGGGGGCTGTCACTGCGAGTTAAATGCCTTGGATTTTCCCTCTGCTTTTCGCTTATTTTATTTTCCTCCTGCTTTTTTTTTGTTTTCTTTTTTTAGAAGCGAGTTATGGAGCCAACTTTGGTGGGCTCACATTGCAATTGATAAGCAATGAGGGCCCTGCTTAGGGGCGTGGCTAATACCGTGCCAGAACTTGGCCCAAATGCCGTCGTCCCCTGTTTTTGATAAATGTTCCGCCGATCGAAATGTGCGAACATTTGGCAGCGGAAATTTGGCAAAGCCATTTGCAGAGTTTTCAAAATTCATTGGAGTCTTCTTCGCCTAAATGCCTGTCTTAATTGCACATGGCCAACAGTCTTGACAAAAAAAACCCTACTTGTATTATAGTTTCCACTGAGAATGTAGATCCGGAAATAATAAGCAGGTTGTTGTCCCAGGTGAACTTAGGCCACTTTTTATAATATGCTCAAGGGGTCAGCTCAAAACTGGAAGTAAGTTTAGTTTTCAGTTTCTTTGACATTTATTTCCTTAAGAATACGAAACGTTAATTAACGAATAATTATCGCAATTAATTGCAGCATAAAATGTTTGCTTAAGTCTTTCGTAAGCTTCCTAGAAATAAATTAAATACATATTAAACTATATAAATAAATTATATATATAACTTAATAATTAGTTTATTGTTTTTCTTAAATGTTTATCACATTTTTCCTTTATATATATTAGAAGTAAGATTTTTTAAACCTATTTTTTAATATTTACAAAGCAGAACTGACTCTTATATTTAATTATCTTCCTTTCCTAGAATATTTAGATGATATTTCGTTGAATTATTCAATATGAAAGATGAATCTTGTAGAATTTATTAACTTTATACACTTTTTTTATTGGTTTCCCAAAACCAAACAGAATTAATTGCTTATTTCCTTTATTTCCGAACAATATTTATGAGACATATCCTTTACTTTTTGTGTATATATGAATTAATTTATACATACGTTTAAATAAAAGACATAGTAATATTATAGTAAAAAATAAACCAGAATTAAAAAATGTCTTATTTTCCTAAAGTATGCATTACATTCTTTCTTAGACCGTTTTCAATATAAAATGCCATCCAAATCGGGTATTAACCTGTATCCCCTGTAATTGAAACCTTTCATTAGCCCGATTTAAATCGCATTTAATTAACTGAAAGTTAATAGATGTCTGCGCGGGACGGCTGTCTAAATCAGAGATGTCCTTAGCTTCCGTTGCAGGCAGTTAGTCGCCGGATGGACAGCAGGTGCCACCAACAGAGTCCGGAACGATAGTCCGTATCCGTATCCGTGCAACTGCAGACATTGTGTCCGTGTGCCTCGCAGGCAACACGTAAACAAGTCAGCGCAGGTTACGGCTCAATCGCTCAGGATGCACAGCGGTGGGAAGAAGAAGGGATTCCTTTTTTCCAAGGGAAAAGGGATTTTTCCTTGAGCTGGCTAAATAAAAATTAACAAGGATAAATGATGCGAAGAGGCAGCCGATGTCAGAGAGGATGCGGGTAATTGTCTAGAGCAAGAGCCAGCGCAGCCCTCCTCCATTATTTCCCAGTGTTTTTGTGTGTAAATTGATTAAATGCAAAATTGGAATATGCAAATGCACACACCCTCAAACACACTCTCACACACACACACATACGAGGCGCCTTGGACTTGGACTGGGCGTGGCCCAGAGAGGGGCGTGAGCCGAGATGTGATTTATGTTAGGTGCAAAGTTTTCCACAACTTTTTCCTCCTCCACTTCGCCAGCCTTGATTTTATTCTTCCCTCGGTTATTCCTTCCTTTTTTTTCTTCTTATTTTTTGGGTGCAATGAACGGAAGTGCAGAAGATGACGATGACAATGAGCGGGAGGAGGGATGATGCACAACTTGGGAGGGAAGGTGTGAACGGAGAAAAAATTCGCTTAATTTGTCTAAAGAAAAGCCAAGCGCATGAAAATTTCCATTAAGAAAAATGGTGGCAAGTGTGGCAAGTGACAGGGAAAGCTCGACTTTAGCCCCAAGATTTTTTCCAGCAACACAGCGCCGGGGAAAAACTTATCACAGTTGCGCTCCTCGGTGGCATAATGAGAGCAATCAACAGGAAACTCCGGCAAAGAGATCAAATCAAATCCGAAGGAAGTGCCAAAAGGAGATGGCCATAATGAATGCAATCCTCGGAGCAGTTGCCAACTTTAAAAAATGATCATTAGGTAGAAACTTTTTTAATGAGAACAGCACAGACGCCAAGAGATTTCATCGGCCAAATAAATTTTCAAGAGGGGAGAGTTAAAAGCTAAGAAGACAAGAAATATATCTCAATAAATTTTTAATAAATATCTATGAGTAATATAATATAATATATAATATAATAATAATATAATATAATGAGTAACACTTATTAAGTTGAGTTTTAGATAAGACAAACTCACAGAAAACCTATTTCTAATATTTTTAAATAAGCAAAGCTAAAGTATAATCATGCTCTTTTCTTAGCAAACCCATATATAAACATTATCCCAATAAAATGCCAAGCAAATCGAACGACATTTGATGCGCCTTCACTGCTCTTCTATCGGAAACCCCAACTATTCCATCAGAAGTCCAAGACATTTAGTCTATAAATAGTTAAAGGCTAACAGAAAAACTAGCCTCCGAGCGGAGAAAAATGCAAATTACTGCCGAGTGTCTGGACCAAAAAAAAAGGAAAAAAAAAAACAAAACATCGATCGCCGAAAACTTCGACCACTTCTCACACCGAAAATTCAGCAGCAACAGAAGCCGAAGCTTAGCCAGATTTAGATGCAACATCGGCAACAATAAAACCACTAGCCGTGGCAACATCCATAGCTGGTGGCAATAAAATGCGGCAATTACATAGTTGGCTATTCTAATTCACTCATTTTTAGCTTGAAAAAGGTGCGCCTGTGCAGCGGCGTGGAATGTCTTTGGAGTTCTGCCACAAAAAACAACACTGGCAACAGCCATCAACAGGTGATTCGCCTGAATGTGGCACGAAATGTGCAAAACAAATTCGAGGAAAAATCATTTTAAATGCTTCTTAGACTGTTCTTTTAAATGTTAATTTTTTTCTATTTTTTTTTTGCTGGCCTGGCTTGGCTGCAACAATTCAATAAACTGCAACAAAAAGCCAACAAACTTTAAAATGTCAACAGCTAGGCCAAGACAAAGCAGGCAACCATTGAGACCCACGAATTATTTGGCCAAGTTTTGCTTCCGTTTTGCTTGAAGCTCTCTCAAGTGTCCACTTGATGAATTAAGCGGGAAATTTGCAAAACTTTATTACTTTGGACAGCTCTTTGAGAAATGATCGAAAATAGAAAAAACTGCAACGGCATCACCAGCAGCAGCAGCAGCAGCAGCTGCGGCGGCAACAGCTGCTGCCACGGCAATGACAGCGAAACAAAAGTTGCCCAATTGATGTCAAGTTATTGTTGAGCGGAATCAAAAGGAAATTTTCAACACAACTTGCACTCGACGCCATTGCATTATATAAAATTCGCCCCATCATATTGCTCTAATTACATTTTAAGTTGAAATCTTTTCGTAATCGCAGCTACCACTGCCACAAGCTGCACTCCAGCTAGAGTCGAGTGCGGCTCAAAGAAATTTCAATGCGGCCCGGAGTTTGGTGTGGGACATGGCCCGATCGCCGCGGTTGCCCCAATTGCTGGCAGACGGGTATTATGTTGTTAAGACGATTTTTGACAGTATATACTGTTTACCTTTGCCATGGACACATGGACACACACGTGTATGGTGTGTGGTGTGTGGTGTGTGTGCCCCTCAAGTGTCACGGAAATCAAAAGTTAAAAGTAACCAAAAGTTGTTCAATTACTTTTTCATTCGCAGAGTCCATTGAACGTCGGCAGCAGGTGTAAGAAGTGATGCGAACTATGCCTGGTTTTTACTGTAAGATGGGTAAAATATTGAGAATTTTAAGACCGAATGTGGTATACCTTTGCAATACTTAACTTTTTGAAAGGATTGAATATATTTTACTTTAAAAATCTTTAATTCTTTGAAGAATATTGTTTGAAATTGCATATCATTAAAAATAGAAGAAAAATTGTATAATATCTTAAGTAAGTACATAAAAAAGTAGAAATAAATTATGATTATATTTTGAACTAAACATGCTTTTAATATATATAATTTAAAAAAAAGTTACCATGTCATAGTATGTCCATTAAAAAATATTTATACTTTTCTTGAGGGGTACAATAGGTGGTTTACAATTTTGAGCTGAAGATATCATTGAAGATTAACAATATTTTGATCTTAATTTTAGTGAATTCAATCATTTTAATAATCGTTTCACATGTTCCTTATTTTTTCAATTGTACAATAATGAAAATATCAAAAATTAGCTAAACTATAACTATATAATACTACAAAATAAAATCAAAATAACAACTATTACCAATTTGCACCTCCCATTGCATTAATAATCAAATTTACCCAAATATTTACACATTTCTAGTTATATGTACTTTTTCCAACAACTTTATAATATTATAAACCATATTTATTTAGAATTTATACAATATTTAAACCTTGTTTTATGAAATTAAATTTTCTGAGGCACGCCAAGTAACAACCTGCCATCACTGAGCCCAAAACTATCGCCTTTATAGTGTAGTTTCATTTCGGTTGGCGGCTTCCCCCACATCCATTGAATATCTAATTTTAATATCGCACACACACGCACACACCGACACCTCACAAGTGGCCGTTATAAAAATGTGAAGAAACACTGAAATCAGTCATCGAAAATAGATTGCTTTTAATTGTTATTTAATCTCAACCCGCTGAGAAGAATGTGATATGGCCAAGGTTAATTGGTGTTGGGGACTTGACGTCTGACGGAAGGAAGGACGTCGGAGGTCGTCTTGCGGAAGAAGGAAGAAGGAAACCCTTGACACGTCTGCGGCACACGAGCCTTGTGCAATCGCAGCAGCCACCGATGGATGAGATAAGTTTTCGGGGCTTCGACTGCTTTGGCATGAGCCTCACGTCATAGATTGCATTTCGGCAGCAGAGGTGCTGCTAGTGCCTGGGCTGGCCTGCCGGGAAATTGGGACGCCACATGAACACGTTTCCATTGGCAGCTTGTGCAATTTTCCCCTAGGCAGCCGCATCACGTACTTCTCACCCGAAACTTATTCTACGGCAAGTTCTGCTGCTTTCGCAAAAACCAAACAGAAAGGGCGCTTGGGTCTACATACATATATATATCTATATCTTCAAGGGGCAGAACGGAGACTATCATCTGACATTCCCAGTGACATTTTCGTCTGGTCTCGATTACCACTGCAGCAGCGCCCGAGGGCCACAGTCGCCTCAGCCTCAGCGTCAGCCTCAACATCAGACTTCATAAAGGCTTAAATATCAAATTTGGACTCCGACTATTTAATAAAGTCATTTGGGGCGTTTGCAGGTCTCTCGGCGGGTACTTGTTATATAGCACATCCGTCTGAATGGAACCAGCCCGATCATCGTCGTCTGACCAATTCATCATCGTAATGATCGTTCGAGGCACGATGATCTGCAACATTTTTCACCTCAACACTCTCGGTTTCGGTTTCGGTCTTGGGTTTGAGTTTCGTTTTCCCAGAGAGAAGCGCCTGAGAGCTCTCCCATCTGGGCCCATTCTGAGAGCTGGCCAAGAGCGAGAGAGAGCTCCAGCAGATGATCTAGAAGTTAGGCGCTAGACTTGGCTCAATTGTTCAAACCGCTTTTTTTTTTGTTTTTTGTTTTCGTTACTTTTGGGTGCAGTTGGCAACGCGAACGCCGCGAAGTCGCTGTCGAAGCCGAAGCCGGCATCGACGTCAGCGGCAGCGTCTCGAGCGTTTATTATAAAAAGCAAGCGCATCTCCATTGTCTAACCTAATTCAAAACGTTCGTGTACTCCGTGCGGTTCGAAACAAACACATAAAATATAAACTGAAACTCCACCACCACACTCCATCCCCCGTCCCGTGAAAGTAAGCTCCAGGAAGAGAATAAAAAATCATACAAATTGTTCATACAACTCCAGTGACTCTGGTCCCCCGAAAAAGGACTTCAAATTAAATTGTGTGCAACATCGAAATCGAATCAAAACGAAAATCGAATCTAATAAATTTAATTCAATTCAATTTCAACTTCAGCAAGCGGCCTTGTGGATACACTCTCATCTTTATTGCCATTTTTCGCACTAAAACTACCGAAATTCAAACAACACAATGATGTCCTTCAAGTCGTTCATGCTGCTTGTAAGTATTTATAAAAAACAAAGCCATATATTTAGCAGGGGGGATGGAAAAAAGGGAGCCCTAAGCCTACATAAATCAGCTGGCAAAACAAATCATATGAGATTTGGCCGGCGTGTCCTTTGGCTAAAACGAAACTATGTGGAAAGGACAACAAGTTAAGCTTGTTATATGTCAAATTTGTTTATCGCCAGGGTGGCGGTCGTCGGTCGGCGGGTATGGAAAATAGGAATATGGCAAATGGTCACTCAGTGTCCTTTTCCACAGTCAATGTCATTTTTCTTCTGCGGCTTTCGCTTAGCCTCAGCTCATCAGGCCAAATGTTTGCGGAACTTTAAATGGGATTTGCCAAGGAGAACTGGTAGTAGTTTCAAGTGCCTGGCAAACATGGCTTTGTTTTCTTTTCTTTTTCTGATTTTTTTTATTTTTTTTCGGGGCGACGATTGCATAACTTGCCACACGTCTGCCACAGAGCCTCTCATCATCATCATCATCAGCAGAAGCCAAATCCAAGACCAAATCCAGATCCACATCCACATCCGAAAGTCAAGTGGCGAAGGGGACACAGTGGTAACCATGCCCCCGCCAAATCGAACAAATTGCAAATAATCAAAGACACTTAAGTGCTCCACTCGGCTCTCGGTTAATATATGTACTGTGTTCGGATACAAATGCCATATTTGGCAACATCTGTGCGTGCCAAGAGCCACGTAAACTACGCCCCAAATCCGGGCATCGGCAATATTCCCTGATTGTTCCCAACTTAACACTTCACAGGAGCAGCAGGAGTCGGAGTAGGAGTAGGCAGTGGGGGACACATGTTTGTAATATTTTTTCCTACTCGCATTTAGGCATCGCTTAAGTGAGGGCCCCATCTGAGGAAAATGGCAAACCTTTTCCCCCAAACCAATGTGAAAATAGTGAATATATTCTATTACTTTTCAAAGTAAACATTAGCTTAGAAAACGAAGATTCTCACCTCTTCGATTGGAATTCCCATAAACTATTTATGAAGTGGAAAAAACCAAGTCAAAACTGAAGCACCCTTCAGAGTTTATTATAAACTTAGACAGCTGCCGGTTAAAAATAACTTGTTGATCTATCTATGGTTACATTTGTTCAAGAACTCATGACTTGCATAATTTAGTTTGGAAAATATGGCCTGAACTTGATATTTTTTTAACAGAAAATCGAATTAAAAACTAAAGTTAACAAATGCCATTCTTCAATTTAAATAAAACTGCAATCAGTGAAAAGACCTCTCCTTTATTAGACACTTAACCTGCAATCAACGGCATACTCTGCCAGGATACTTTCACTTGGTTCCCGCTTTGTTAAAGCATTGATCCTTTTTTTGTGTTTTGGTTGAGGAAACGCCCTTAAGCAGGCAACAAAATGAAACAGACGGGAGCCTCGTCCTGGTCCCTGGTCTTTTTGTTGTAACTGGGGCGTGTTAAATTGTTGGTGCGACACTCTTGGATGCAATGCAGACCAGACATAAGTCCCCGCAGTCTGGAATCTATCCAAAGAGCACCCTGCCCATGCCACTTACACGGAAATAAAAATATGAAAATGTTTCAAAAGGATTTCTAAGTAAAGTCCTACCCTTATAGAGCTATTAGAAAATGGATATTAAATTATAGGTAAATTGAAATATATTTAATATTTTATAACAATTTATTTCGAGCCCTTAAAACCTTTTTACATTCAGACAAAGCCTTAAACTACCTTTAGAAACAATAAGCAGGCTTCAATGAACCCCTAACTTTAACTCCTTTAGTCCACTAAATTTATATATTTTTCCTTAGAATATATTACCAATTTCCCTACTATTTTCCCAGTGCTTTTCCTCAAACTCTGTGCGTCTGGCCTGCCAAGCAGATAACTGCCAAAAGGTAAAACAGACGGTTGAAAAGAAATAGAGTCTGCGGGAAGCGGGAAGTAGGGCTCTGGCCAGACGCGTGTAATTTGCCGCTTGTAACTTTTTGACTTTTCACCAGCGCAATGCCTTTTCCCCAATGCCTTTCTTCTCTGCTTCATTTTTTCTCTCTTTGGCCATTTTTGTTTTGGCCCAAAAAATATTCAGACGGAATGAAAAGCGGGAACAGAACTTCCGCCCACCAGCGGCAGACACTCGATAGACAAATGGCCGCTGGCCGTTTGAAATGGCCAGGCTTTTGAGAACAGCATGGCGAGCATGTTTTACATGTTAATTTCAGTGGCAGCAGCCGCTACCCGGCAACTGAAAACCCAGCCACCCCTTCCAGTGGGGGCTTTGGAGATTTCAGAGGGGGTTTTATATGCAACTTTTGGAAAAATAAATTTTTAAAGCTGTTAAGTCAATCTATTCTATTTTAAAGCTAGCTTATCAGTTAATTATTCCTTGATTTGCATAATTTTAAGTAAAAGAAATATAAATTTATAATTAAAACTTCTCACGCAATGCTGAGAAAAGCTAAATGTTTAAAATAACTTAATAAAGTTTTCAAATTTTTCAATATTACACACTAAATATTTTCAACATTTTCTTTTCCCAAAAACCCCTCTCCGACTCCACCCTTGACCAACATCCTCACCCAACTGCGGTTGCATATTAATGCCCCTGATCCAGCTGCTCATTTTCGCACGCAAAAATAGCAGAAATGGAAGCGAAGAGTTCGGGAAACGATTGACGGTGGGAAGCCAAAAACTGCAGCACGGGCACGCTTTTGAATTTCAAATGACAAACATAAAATATTCACAGTTTGATATTTGCACTCTGTTGTCGATGAGCTGACAAGCTGAAAGCCAAGAGCCAAAGCCCTGGCTGCCTTCTGCCTTCTGCCTTCTGCCTTCTGCCTGCCTGCCGCATTCTGCATTCTGCAAATGCTGAATTGTCGTAATTTGGCCAATGCGAATTGTGAATTGTGAATGCAGCGAGGCGCAACTGGCTGGCAGGTTGGCCGCCTGGCTTCTGCCGGGTCAATGCTGCCTCCTATTCTGATTAGAGCCGCCTGATTACGGCCAATATATCGCATGCCGGGCCAAAACCCTTTTCATTGGCTCTTTGCTTTCGACGCTCGACTGCCGGCGATTCGAGTGTGAACAATTGCCCAATGAATGATGGATTATGTGCATGGGAAGCTTGAAAGGATATATGGACTTTGAAAGGGGCTTTTGAATTTACGAAATTTCTGAGAAGTTCAGTGATATTGAGATTCTATATAAACTAGGGATTTCTTTATTAAAGAATATGCTACGCTAACAGAAATATAAAATGATTTAAACTATTTTTCTTTTGCTTTTAGTATGAAAAAAAGTTAAAGTAAACATTAATATCTTTACTTTTCCTCTAACAAATGTTAAAAATATAATTTTAGAATTATAAAACAACCAAATTGTCCATTAAAGCGCATCCCCACTTCGATAGGACTGCGTTGCATTACAAATTCAATTTTAATTGAAATAATTTGGCAGATTTACCAGATTTCGCTTGATGCCGATTGGCATTGCCTCAAAGCTGATCCATGCTTAGGTAATTGAGCCTCGGGTCGTCCGTCGCGGGCCTCCTCTCAGAGCCATTCTTCTGCCTTGGAGGTATGCAATTTTGCGGCTTTACTGATATTTTCTGCATCTTTTGTGCGGTTTTTATTGTCTTTGGCAATGAGGGGAAAAAAATCCAAGCGAAGAAAACCCAAATAGCAAAAAATTAATGACGCTTGAGCAAGCGGCAGCGGCAAGTGCAGCAGCATCGCCAGAGAATTCCGAATGCGAGGATTCAGGGGGATTGCAGGGCAGATGGTAACCAGCCGGCTCTGTGTGTGTGGTAATCTAATTAAATCGAAATTTCAGCTGATTACAAAAGCCCAGCCTCCGCCTCCGCCTCCGCCTCCAACTCCGACTCTGTTAATTGCCCAACCAAAACCGAAGCGTTCAACGCGGCGTATGCGCAATATGGAAGAGCAAGGGAGCCCCGAACTCTGGCTATCTTTTTAGCCGGCTACTGCGAGGAATTTTTAATTGCTCTGTTCCGCTTCTGTTTCTGGCCGAAAGTGTTATGTGGTCGGGGCTTTTTTTGCCAGCAGCTGGAAATGGGAAAATTAGTTCACTGGGGTTTTTCGCCATTTAAATGGAAGCTATTTTAGGCAAATTGGGAAAGCTTGTTTTAGTAATGTTTTACTTTGCATAATGTGAATTTAAATAAAGTTAGAGCTTACAAAATAATTTTATTACCTGCATTTAAAGCTTATAATGGAAGAATTTAGAATTTATTTATACTAAATCATAGAAAAAATGTGCAATTATCTGTCAAGTTTATTAATTTTCCACCCGCTAAGCTCCCACATCGTTTTCTTTATAACATTTTAAGTAATTTTTTTGGCTGTTGGGCGAACAATTTGCAAATTCATAGCTGGCCATAAACAACTACCTGAAGCATTGGCTCGAAACATGTAATTTATAAGTTTTTCAACGCCTGTTTCTGGTTGTTTGAAAGGTTAATATCTTCATGCGCCGGCTGGCAATGTGGGTGGGTGTGTTTTAACCCAGTAAATTCGGGTTAAATAGGGTTAATGTGGTGCCTAAAAGAGCCTAATAATTTGGGAACTAACTAAGCCGTGAAGGATGCCTGTTTTCGAAGAAATTGACTTGTCAACTGCGAATCCCCAGGGAGCTCGAGTCGTGAGACAAGTCAACCTTTGATCTTTGGCATTGTCCTTGTCGCCACAAGGCACGTGACTCTTGAGTAAACAACTGGGAACATTGCACAAAAATAAAAAATAAAACGGGGGAAATTGATTGAAAACTGGCTGTAGAGACCTGCAACTTTGTTGCAACAAAAGACTGAGACGACAAACTGCGAGCGGCCAATAAAAGTCATTTCCCATTGCAAACTCTCCTCCTCTCTCGCCGCTTGCCATTCACATGGCCCATTAACTTTTATTTTGCCAAATTTGCATTTCAATGCCCCAAAACTGGGGGACTGGGGGCACCACACAGGCAGGCACCACACTGGCAACATGCAACATGCAACGTGCAACAGAGCGATGCGATGCAGATGGGAGATGGCGATGAAAAGGTCAACCAAATGTTTGTTGTTCTACTGAACGAGTCGCGTCGCGGAGTCGTGTCGTGTGTTGCAAGTGCATGTTAATCTAACATCTATGTAGGGGACTTTTTTTCGGTTGTTACTCCGGTAATTGCTGGGAAACAGCTGCGGCCAGATACAGATACAAAAAGCTGGAGAAAAAAATGTGGAAAAAATGAAAAAATTCCATAAATTAAGACAACATGGCAAGTAGGAAGCCCCGAACCCGAACCCAACCTCGTTAGGCTTCATCATCGCCATCACACACGGGCTCCATGTGGGCGTTGCAGAATGCTGCCGCTGCTGCTGCTGCTGCTAAGTTGTCTAAGGTGCAACCGTTCCAAAGTGATGCAACCCCAAAAGAATCCATATACCCCCTTCCAGATGATGATGATGTCTTAATAACAGGCCCAGAAATGGAAAATCAAACAAAATGCCATGGAATAAACGGATAAAGTCGCTTAAGACCAGCCATAAACCCCTTAAACTGACGGGCAACCAATTAAATTAATTAAAATAAATGCAGCAAGCGCGGCAGCATCTCCGGTTAGATTTTTATGAAGACATTTTGGTATAAACATTTTTATTGCCACCACAAAGTGCCAAAGTGCCTGAGCGACCAATCCGATTCGCTTCGATCCGATGCAATCGGCTCAGACATATTAAATGCTAACCGCCCATAAATCAGCCCCGTCTCCAGACACTCTCGAGTTTGCCATTTAAGCCGCATTCAAAATGCAATTGTCATAAATAAATGCATCTGAGCGGATCGCTGTAATTTGGCATCGGATTCTGTTAACTGGGTCGTGATCTAATGTGAGCGCGGGGAGTCGCTGCCGCAGCTGAATGTGAGCACTTGCACAATATAATATTTATGCAAATCCCATGCTGGCTGACCTATAAGAATAATAAATAAATAAACTGAAAGTATTCTTTGGGCTTATCTATAATTAATTTCAACAGTTTCCTGGCCATAATACTTAACAAATGGTCAGTGGGCGGTCACAACCATAGAGATTCTGTCCAGAACTCAAGTACAATCTCCAAACATGGCTGAAAACATTTCATGTTTATGTTCTTCTTGCCATCGGACTTCCGCACTAAGCTATGTTCGATTCTCCGCAATGATTAATTATCGAGGCGCTCGAACAAAACTTGTTGATTTAATCAAACAAATTCAATTATGCGCCAAGAGCCTATTGATGTAATTAACAACTCAGCCCGACTCAGGTCGACGGCAGGTAGCTATGCAGCATAATAGTCATTTAATACTAAGCCGGACAAAGCAAACAATTGTTAATTTATTGGTTTGTGCACGATTAATGATGCTTCAATGCGAGCCGGCTCGTGCCTTTTTATTTTTGGATCGACGTGTGAGGGGGGAAGCCGAAGCCTGCGTGCGATGAGTAATAAAAATCTGTTATTTTTGGTAGCAGCCGTTGGCAAGATCAATGCCTGCCGTTCCGCTGGGAGTCAAGGTGCCGCTGGCCACCGACCATGGCAAAAAAGAAAAAATTGTAGAGCGAAACCCACAAGCCATGGCAGCCCAAGGAAAACCTTCAATCCGATGAACACCTTCTTACAATGAGAACAAAGCCCAGACCACATAGAAGATGTAATGGTTGCGGTTGCCAAGGTAATGGAGGTGGGCACATTTTGGGAAAAACTAGGAAAATTAAATACATATATAGAATACGAACTATAAATCCTAAAGGAAGAATTAAGAATTGTTACAAATATACGAGTTTTGTGAAACAAAGAACTCGAACTTCAAGAGATACTAACTAGGAAAATTCTAAGTAACATTCCTTAGCAACTAACTTATTTAAAAATGCAATAGAGTTAAATTCATATTAAGAATTATTTAGGCAATTAAATAATATTTAATAAATACTATTAAATAATCAACTATAATTACAAATTCTCTTCAATCCACTCGAGTAACTATTACAACCCACTGTGGCTGTGTATTAAATATCCAGCAGATTCGTTGGCCGATTGTCTCAATCTTTTTTGGCCAGACTCTTGCCAATTCTCTCCTACCCCTCCACCCATCCTTCTAGCCACTATCTGTCTCTTTCAATCTTTCATTGCATTTTGGCCAATTGGCAAACTTCTTCTCCCTCTTGCCTCTATTAAATTTTGGGGCTGTCGTCAAGTCTGCCGCAATTTATTTGGCGGCTCTTTTTTGCCGCTTATTTAATTAACACGCAAATTATTTGCCGTTATTTTATTGCAGTTGCTGGGCCAACTAACCGTAATTACATTTGTTTTACATGCACAATTGCCGTTGACATGCTTATTGGCCAGGTTTTTCGTCTGTTGCCGCCTCGGGTTTTAGACTTGAAGTCGACTGAAGGTTAGGACCACCCAGCTGGGTAATTGCGGAAACTTTATTGGAGTTAATTAATTTAAAATTAAGCTCATTTGCTGGGAGTGAGTAGGAGAATATAAAAAGGAGAAAATACTTGTTTTGCGGGAAATATAAATCTTAGGAAAGTATTCATTAAAATGATGAAGCTGGATATGTGAGGCTAAGCGAAGATTATTAAATGGTTTTCCATTAACTAAATTGAATTAAAATATTTAAAAAAAAAACCTATGAAGGTGAACTGGAATATATAATTAAATGAAACGGAATTTACATGCTCATCGCCTGCCAAGGCTGCATTAAATATTGATTGAATTTATTTATGTTTTGCTCAAAATTAGATTCCCCAACGCGATAATAGTTTCACAAGTAAATGTACTCATGAGAAAGCCTCGTCCGAGGCGGAATCCCGCTTTCCTTGACCAAATACACATTCCCATGAGGCTGGAGTTACACGTTTGGCCCACACGTCGTATGTGCAATTAATAAATACACACACACACACACACACACACACACGTGCACACACAGCTAATCAGCAAACAATGTAAAGCAGTTCCCACCTGGGATGCTAATGATAATACTGATGCCTCCCAGCATAGAATATTTCCAGCTGTGAGTAATTTAGTGCCTTCGGCGTTTCCGCAATCCGTTGCAGCATGTAAATTGAAAAAAAGCAAACATTGGATGACAGGCAGAAGCCCGGCCAAGTGGTTATGGCAACTGGTTGACCGGCGGCTGTCAGCCAACTCTGATGGATGGCTGCAATCCGAGCCGCGAGCCGCGAGCCGCGAGCCGGCTAACACGGCGGCGTTGACGGGCCGTCGTAATGGCCATCATGTGCATGTGTCAATTAGCCGTGTTTAAAGAGCGAAATCGCAGGAATCGCCAGCTAACCTCCGCCATTTGTTGCCCTTTTCGTCGGCAAACGCCTCTCGGGCACGTTCTAAATAAATTGCAGCCGTTTTTTGGCAGAGGCTGATGCTGGAACTGAGGCTGAGACTGAGACTGAGGCTTTAGCTTTGGCGTCAGCTTTGGCTTTGACTCCAACTTTGGCTTTGGCTTCCATTTGTACGCCTGCAGATGCACCTGCTCTGTGGCTGAATGTCAGCAGCGATCTTATCGCCACTTCTATTTCCATTTGCAACCGTTCACTTTTCAGTTCGCCCTCTTAATTTAACCTTTAAGACATTGCTCTAATGTCGCCCATCTTCTTACACGGTGGAAATTAAGGAACTTAAACACAAAATTATAACAAAATTTATATCTTTTACTCTTAGCGAGCATTTTCTACATATTTCGTGGTGTCTTTTCTTTTTATTTATTCAAAGGAACATAACATAAAAAATATAAAATTGAAAAATGATCGGAACTTTAAATTACTGATAAAAAATCTTAATGAATACCAATAAAACATTTATTTACTATCTGTAATTTGAATAGATTTCCCACTAAAACATATATTTATTATCGGAATTATTGTTTAATTTTCGCACTAAAACCTTTATTTATTCCTTGCATTTTTTGTTTAATTTTCAGAGCTTATCCCTCGCTGCCATCAGTGCCTATGTCTACGCCCAGATCGCTCCTGGCTCCAATGCCTACCTCCCGCCCACGAAGAACGGCTACGACTATTCGGAACCGAAGACCCCATTCGTGAGTAAAGCTATCTTTCCTTCCCTCTCTCCCTCTGAGATTGAATGAATCTGTGTAGCTGAGTTATCTGGCCATGTGGCTTGGCCAAACCGCCTTAAATTGAATACCCGTCAACGGACTAATTACGGCCATCATTCTGGTAGCATTCCGGCACAACCAGGCCAGACTTGGGTTGGCAGCCGAGATTTGTCGCCGCATTCATCACTCCGAATGCTGTGGCTCAACTCAAACGCAAACTCAATAAATGCTGCCACGTCATGTTGCTGAATGTCGGCCCAAAATGATGGCAACATTTTGAATCGGTGAAGGGCTCTGGCTTTAGCTTTGGCAGTTGAAAATGACTGGAAGTTAACCTTTTGAGATCTCCCAACGGAATGGCAGATCGTTGCGAAAAAATAACACAATGCAGGTGAACTTCCATAATGCGAAGTTCAACAAATCGTGTTTTTTTTTTCTTTTTAAACTCAAAACTAAATTGACTTGTAATGGCGTGTGGCGAAATCATAGCCCAACTTTAAAGTATTTCCTTTATGCTTTAGATAAATGTAGAAAATTTTGATATATTTTAAAAGGATTGGTTTAATATTTTAGTATTTTTGTGACCTTTGTGGCAGATGTTATCTTGCTAATGTTTTCATAAATCTACAGAAGCCCAGCCCACCGGGAAGACCTGCAGCGCCCGGACCTCGTCCACCAGCACCACCCGGCACTCCCCGACAGATTCCCGGTCAGCCAGCCGATGTAAGTACAATGCCTTGATATATCAAAGAAAGGTGAAATTGATTATTTAAAGATCAACATTTAATGTTTGGCAAATGTATGAAGACCAAACTTTTAGCGCTGAACAGCCGGGAAGTAATTCTGGTTTTATTATTTTAAACTAAAATATGAGTTAATATTTCGAATGATTTAAAACATGTTTCAAGGGCTTTGGTAAGGAACATACATTTTTTTATATTAGTATATTTAAAAGGACTGATGAATATATTTTTATAAAAAAAAGGCAAGGCTCCCTATAATTCTTAAAGCTTTTTTAGCTCAAAATTGATATTTAATTCCTTAATCCTACTCTTTTTCTCCATAAAATGCAGGACCACGTCCACATGCCCGGCATGCCCTTCGACTTCGAGTACGCTGTCCAGGATCCGGAGACTGCTAATGATTATGCGCACAAAGCGTCCAGCGATGGTGATGTGGTGACCGGCGAGTATCGCGTCCAGATGCCCGATGGACGCACCCAGATTGTGCGCTACACTGCCGACTGGAAGACGGGCTACCATGCGGATGTGACCTACGAGGGTGAGGCCCAGTTCCCGCAGGGTCCACAACCAGGAGCACGCGGCGGCGGCGGTGGCGGTGCCGGCGGAGCTGGTGGCTACAAGTACTAGGTACTGCCTGTGGGTGGAGCTTCGACTGGGTCAGCGTTGGGGACACAAATCTTTTGCGAACCGTGTAAAACTTACGATATACCAATAAAAAGTATTGATAAACTAAAGCGACATCTGGTGTTTGGTTTTGAAGGTTTTAAGGTAATACGATATTCATTTTTAAAAAATATTAAGCGCCATCTGGGATTCAGGTTGTTGGAAGCTTTTTCAACCCTTATTTGGGAAGTTTTTGCATTGCCAACTTCTGAATAAAATTTTAATACCCGGAAATGATAAAGAAATATATACATATATGTATATTTTGAGTCACAGAACATACATATATTTTTTTTATTTTTATAAGTTCGACGGTTTACAAGACTAACAAAGTTAACAGACCACCGACTGACATTTTCCAACACAGTATTTTATATCCGTTAAATTGGAGGGTAGAAGCTTAAAAAATATATTATTTTATGTTAATAAATAAATGATAAATCTAGTTATAGACGAATGGGATAATTTTATGCTTTTACCTTTAAATTACAGAATTGAAATGTAAACTATTTTAAATTTGTCAGATTAAAGTAAACAAAGTACCTATAAAATATAGTTTTAGTTTAGCTTTTCTAATGAAATTATAAGCTGGGCTCAATTCATATTCTATAAAGTCAGAGTTCTCGTTGACGAGCTTCAATATGTGTTCTTTAATTATTCTTTAAGAAATAAATACAATTAAATTTCCAATAAGCACCAACCTCTGATAAACCCTCTACTGGGGTCCTCTTACCAAGTCTATTCAAAAAAACTTTCCGTTCAACGGCAGCCAAGCTCCTCCCGCCCAAAAACTTGAGCGTGGAAAGCTCAGGAATCCCGAGAACTGTCACTGTTCTGTCGCCCGAGCAACAGATGTTTGGCCAGCTGGCAGGACACGCATGTCAACATGGCCAGGACGCAGGCGCTGGGGCAGGTAAACAAACACCTGTAGGACGCTCGTCGAGGTAAACAAATCCCAGGCGCAGAATCGACAAACGTCAGGGCACGCGCACTGGGGGCCAAGAAGAGTGCAGAGAATGTTTTTTGACTTCGAACTGGGGTCGTCCTTTTCCACCTTAAGGAAACCCATGCAACGAGCTTTAAGCTGGCCCAGAAACGTCAGGGAAACGTCAAAACGGACCACGACAGTGTAGAGAGAAAAGTTTTCGCTGGCCAACAACACACATACACCGAAAAGTGCTGGCTCGCGGAAAAAATTGCTGAAAACTAGTGAAAATTCCAAAGGACAGAACATGCTAAAGCGACCCAGTGTCTAGTGAATAGTGGATATATCATAAATATATTGAAGTGATCCAGTGCCGGAGATCGGAGGATATGTTTGCGAAGGGCCAAGGCAGGTGGCCAGAACCGAGCTAACGAGCTAACGGGCTAACGGGATATGTGTGTGGCCAGCTCGAGTGCGTGAGTGTGTGAGCGCCGCAGCAAAGTAGGCTACGAAAAACGCATCGCCTGGTATTTATGTCGCGCTCCCGCTCGATCGACCCCCGCCGTCATCATCAGCAGTTTGTAGATCGCAAGTATCGGGGCATCCGGGGCAACCATGGCCTGGCTCCTAACCAGATTCCTGGCCTGCTGGCGCCTCTGCCTGGGCCTGCTCTCCGTTCTGGTCTGCTTGGCTCCGTGTGTCAACCTGCAGCCAGCGGAGAACATCAACTACAATCTGTGAGTTTCCGCCGAAGTTACGGATATATTTCCTGTTTGGGGATAATGCTGAAGTAATCCTTAAACTTCCCATCCATCCAGCGTTCACTCGTGGGCCGACAAACTGGGCACGGAGCTGTTTCATCTGGGCGATTTCATCACCAGGCGCAAGGAGGTTCAAAATGTGAGCAAAGAGCATTTTATTGATTTTTCCGCCGCTCCGGTTTTCTCCCCTGTTCCCTTTCTACTTTCCCCCCATTCCCCATTTCCACTTTTTTTCGGTTCTGTTTTTGTGCGCTCCTTGTTGACGTCTCTCTGAGGCTGAGACTTCGGCTCCGTATTTGGGTTAAAGGCTGCTAGCCCGAGTGGCAATTATAAAAAATGTAAAACTGAGATTCTAAGGCAGTAGGCCGAAGTTTCAATGCCCTGGGAAAATCTATACAATGGGGGCTTTTTTCTAGGTCTAATTTGGGGTAATAATAATTAATTTGGGGACGTTAAAGGGAAGGAGTTGGGAAAATGTAAGCCAGTGGGTCAAAACATAAAGTTTGGAAGCATATATTTTCTGAAGAATTAATAGAAAGAATTAAATACATATATACCATATGATGTATATGTATTTAAAAACTTAAATATCTATTAATATCAATCTGTAATATACTCTATACATATAAATAAATATAAATAAGATCTAATAGAGGGGAATAAATATTCTATATGTAATTTTTTATTTTCTTAGTGAAATATATATTTAATTTGAACATTGAACCTAATTAAGATAGGGTGTCTTTAAATTCTCATACCAGGGAAAACTTATTTTTGGCCGCCTCTGGGTCTCCATATCCATCTCCCCATATGAGGTCAGTGCGCTGGCAGTGACCAGGACAGCTGGTTATTTATTTTTAGGCAGCACAATTGGATTTACAAATGAAATTGTTTCACACATGGGCAACGAGCGCATTGGCGCCAACTCACTATGGGGCGGACGACCACTTTTTCTGGTCGAAACCTATTTTTTAAAAGTTTTTAAGTTAACATTTTTTTAACCGGAATGTATTCAAAACACATTAATTTGTAATGTTACATACAATAAATGTTAACAGAGCGTTAAGTTACCGGCTGTTAAATCTGCTGTTATTTGCAACAGCAACGAGCGCTGTTAAATCGTTTATTTATTGTTCAAGATTTAAATGCCAAAAAAAAGTAAATTATCAAAAAAAAAATTAAAATATTTGGATGCAGTCTTATTCATAAAGGTTCAAAATATATGTTTGAGGGCAAAGACTGTAGAAATAGACTGTTCTGTCGCTATTATTTTGTTTAATTTGTAACCCATAAAAATATGTACATTTTTAGTGTATTCTTATATTCATATAGAGCTACAAAGTGAGTCCAGCTCATTCCACCTCTAGAATTGCCTATATATTGTCAAAAATTCTATTCTTTAAATATTCTGAAAGTATAAAAGTGCACTTTTGCGCACTTTCTCTGATATTTTACTTTAAAGTTGCTAACATTACTTCGAAAAATATCTAGTTTTTTCACGCTTTAACGACCAAATATTACAGAAAATTTGGCTTTTTTAGTTAGTTTCTTTGAAAAATATGGTGTAGAAGCATGAAATACTGCCGTTGGTTGACCGCATGCACCATGCGAAAAAAACAAAACAGCAATTTGGTGTGAAATATATTTTCAAACTCTACCAATTTTACAGAATCGTATTATTTTCCAATATTAATAAATTTAAAAACAAAAACTTATAAAACTAAAATTTATTACACTGAAAAAAATAAATTAAATCCCTAAAAAATGGCGGGACCACGCCCATTTTTTTAATATATCTTCCTTTTGTTATAACGAACTTGATTCAAAAAACAGAACCTAAAAATATTACTTCGTTTAAAAGTTATTAATTAAAGCCACAAAAAGTGGTCGTTCGCCCCATAGTGCAACTGTTTATAATGCTCGTTATGCATGTAAATGTGTTTGTCGATGGCCCCACTGGGGCCTCCAAATGGGTTTAACGGGGTGGTGTTCCGCTCTGGGCAAATAAGGGAATGCCAAAGACAAAATGGTTTCCTACAAAAATTATAAAGTAGTATAATAAAAATATATATAAAATATTAAGCTATGGATGGTATCATTCTAAATATTCAAGCCCTTAAAAACTCTTCAAAAAATAACTGAAATAAATTTACTATTAAATAAAATTAATATTTATAACTTTAATAAATCTACTTTTAAACCCCAAAACAGCATTTCAAAGACGCAAAAGTGGTATCCCGGAATGGTGCCTCCATTGTCGATTCCATGGCCAAGGAAATCGAAATGATGATGGATCTCAAGGTCAGCGCTGTGCGGGTATGTCTATCCCGAATTCGTAAACCACCTTAAGAAACTAACCCCTATGGATACTCCAATTATATCCAGCGCATTATGGACACGGCTGAGAATACGGCTCTGTCGCACCAGAACGATATGGCGGACAAGATGTTCTCCTACTACAATGCCAAGGAGATGCTGGAGCCCGGCGATCCCATACCACCCATTCCCACGCCCGCTCCGGACATGGACAAGGATATCGGCGAGCCGCTGATCTATGTGCAACCGAAGGTGGTGGTTCTGGAGCCACGTCCGGAGTTCCACAACACTCCGGTCAACTTCAGCGTGAGCTCGGTTCACGTGCCGGTCAATGTGTTCGATCGAGGTTTGGATTAATCCATCATCTCCATAATCCGTGTATCTCTTCTCTCCGCTCTCCACCTATCTCTCTCTCTGTCTATCTCTGTCTTTGTGTATCTCTTTTTCTCTCTTTTGTAACTGTAACTGTAATTGTCGCCTGTTGTTGTCTTTGTCTGAAAGATCCTGTTCTTATAGATTTTGGGATCAAACTTGATATAGGAATTTATTTGTTCACCTTTGAGAATTACAGGGCCTAAAAATAAAAATTTATTATATTATATAAAGTATTTTACAAATTTTAATTTATATGTTCATTTATATAGTTCTAATTTATAACTATTCATTTAAAAATTTTCCAAAATTTCACAAATATATTTCTAAATTAAGTTTGATCCTTTTTGAACCTAAGAACAGGACTCTTTGTAATGCTTTTCGAGTCAAAACACCAGTAAATATAACTAACCAAACACTCTCCGTCTCAGTCTAGCTACCAGAAAGTAGTACCCAGAAATCGCATCTAGCTAGCTCGCTCTATCTTTCTATCTCTGTCGCTCGCTCGCTCGCTCACTCGCTCTTTTAGCTATTTGCTAGCTCGCTTGACCGTAATCGTTGTTTTTTTTTTGTATGCCACATAAAGCCGTACGCTGCGCCTCTTTTTCTTCGAAGGGATTTCTGAAACTACCTATATACATGTGTGTTTTGATTTGATTTTGATTGTGACTATATAATTAGGCAGAATTTATAAATAACTCTGGGAATAATTACGCGAAATTAAAATAATATTACTAATGGGATATTATAGCTAAAAAGGATATTTCATAGGTAGTAACGCCAATATCATAATATTAATAATTATCAAAATATGTTTTCATAGATAAAAGCTTCAGGGTCATTTGGAAACTTAATCCAAATTATATTCTAATAAAAACTTTTTTTGAGGTAAATATTCCATTCTTCAATTTTCAGAGTCTGCAATATATTAAAATATTTTATTTAGTCAATAGATTCTTATTCAAATCAAATCAAAACAAGTTTCAGGAATCCCGCTCTTGATTTTTTTTCGATTTCCAAACCGCTTGCGTCAATGCGTGCGAGGGACCCGTGCACGTGTCAAGCAACGCATTGCCCGGCCCGGCCCAAACCACACCGTACCTAATGTCCTGCGAGATCGGATCCAATCCAATCCGATCCGAAATTATATATTAATTCGACGGGGCCGCTGGCGGTGCAATGCGTACGTTGACGGCGCGCCCGGGTCTAACGCCAATGGGAATGAGAATGCGAATGCTCCGGCTGCACTGCCGAAAAAACACGCGGAATGCTTTGCCAAAAACCGTACAACACCCAACTTGAGCCACGAGCACACGAACCCAGTACTGCTACAACAACAACAACAACAACACACCACCTGTCACCTGTTACGTACGCGGAGGAGGAGATAGATTACGACTAGGATTAAGTCCGCACAAGTGGAGGCCAACTAATCTGTGTTTCTTTGCAAAATTCTTTCCGTTTCATTGCCTCGAACCTCGAACCACGAACAAACCAAAAAACACAACACAACCACCACACACAGCACCGGATGTGATTAAAGCAATCCAGTGGTCGGAGAATTTGGATCAGATATTCCGCGACAATTACAAAAACGATCCGACATTGTCGTGGCAATTCTTTGGCAGTTCGACTGGTTTTATGCGTCAATTCCCTGCATCGAAGTGGAATAAGGACGTACCGGTCGATCTATACGATTGCCGCCTACGCTCCTGGTACATGGAGGCGGCGACGAGTCCGAAGGATATCGTTATCCTGATGGATGGATCCGGTTCAATGTTGGGACAGAGGCTAGATATCGCAAAGCATGTTGTCAATACGATACTCGATACATTAGGTACAAATGACTTTGTGAACATCTTCACCTTTGATAAGGAAGTGAGCCCAGTGGTCGGATGTTTCGAGGAGACACTCATTCAAGTATATATCAATTTTTACTTTTGCCTAATTTCCATTTAATTTTATAATTAACAATTTGGTTTCTGTCTATCCCCGCAACAAACACGACCAAAATCTGATACCTGATCTGCAAACTGCAATTTGATATCCAAAATCGATCGATCGCCACAAACACACACCCAATTGATGCAACCAAAAATGAATAACAAAATACGAACCAAACATAAAACACAAACTACCCAACAAACAAACACACTTTCGAAATTCATCCAGGCGAATCTGGGCAACATACGTGAACTGAAAGAAGGGATTGAATCGTTTAAGCCCAAATCGATTGCCAATTATACCGCTGCATTGACAAAGGCATTCGAGATATTGGAAGATACCAAGTCGGCGTCGCGCGGGGCGCAGTGCAATCAGGCGATCATGATCATTGGCGACGGGGCGCCGGAGAACAATCGCGAGGTCTTCGAGTTGCACAATTGGCGCGACCCGCCGTACAAGCCGGTCCGTGTGTTCACCTACCTGATTGGCAAAGAGGTGGCCAATTGGGATGATATACGGTGGATGGCGTGCGAGAATCAGGGCTACTATGTCCACCTCAGCGACACCGCCGAGGTGCGCGAGATGGTTTTAAATTACATTCCAGTTATGGCCCGTCCCCTGGTCTTAGGCAGGCACGATCATCCGGTGATTTGGTCCCAGGTCTATGCGGACATCGAGGTGGGTAGTGGTGCCGCAGAAAAGCACTTTAAGTGTGTCTCCTGGTTAGCAAAGAACTCTCCCAAAAAAACACTCCATCCTCTCCCTTTCCCTCTCTGTCTCTGATCTCTGTGTGCAGGACACCAAGCTCTCCGACTATTTGTGGGACATCAATCAGTGCGAATACCAGAAAGCCGATGTCCTGGAATACTGGCAGGTGCATGACCGCATGCTGGAGCCCAGCGAGATGCACCGACGGAAGTACAGGCGGATGAAGGAGGTGAGCTCTGAGCATAACCATATAAGTTAATAAGATGCGCAACGCCATACCATTTACCTCTAGAGCTGGCTTTGGGCTCTCTTGGAAGGTTGTTTAAAAGCCGAAGAGATAGGGTTACGGATCTTACTTATTGGTTTCTGCTGAAGTTCAATAAGAGCTTATATAACCATTGTATTTTTTTAAATTTATACTAAAACGTCTCTCTATCTATACTATTATTCCCCACTTAGACCTGGAACCAGCCTGTGGACTCGAATGTCTACCAGTTTATGACCACCGTCTCGATGCCCATCTACGACCGACGCGAGAACGCGGTAAGTGAGAATCAATGCCTTTTGTGGTGTTCCCTGGCACCGGGGTACCTGAGTATTCATATCTATATTGAATCGAACTCTATCAAGCGAGTTAGCACTGCAAAATTCTTAGCGGAAATGAAAGAATGAAAACTGAAATCAGAATCAGCAGCCGCCCCAAACTCATTAACGATCGAAGCAAGAAATCGAAATACAGCAAAACCAATCTGAATCTATCTATGTAACAACTCACTTTATACTACTACTACTACTACTGTATTAATAATTTATGCGTTATATATATAACACGATACTTACTACCTACTACTACTACTACTACCAAACTATACACAACTATATACCACAGAATATCACCGAAGAAGTTTTAATAAATGAAGCACTCTGGGAATTGCAAACACGTGAGGTACAAACTATAATGCCAAATTCTAACAAATAACAATCGAATCCAACTTAATAAATTTCGAACGAAATTCTTTGCGTATAACGTATTTACTGCTCTTGATGAAGTTTAATATATACGCCAATTAATTGCATATCGTATTGAGCTCTCTATACTCGTATATATATTATCCGTATATATATATATATAAATATTACAAATAAAAAGTAAACAATTTGTTATACTTTGCGCTACATACATGCATACCTAATCCATATTTAACCGATATATACTATAACTATAACTCGTATATAAAACTAGCTAATGTGGTCTAGGACCATGGCATTCTTTAGCAACCTTTTGACATTATAGTTGACCACGTACTGGGTTCGAAACCAAATCCAAATCCAAATCTGAATCCAAATCCAAATCCAACGTATTCTCATGTAACAATAACGAAATCTACTCGAATTGGTCCAGTATTTAACGATAACTAGCTATATATTGATTTTCTCTATAAATATATATAAACATAATCGTAACCGTTACCGTAACCGTACTCGTACCATTATAATAATTACTATTATAACAAATTATCGAATTATAGCTATGCCTAGTTGATTACTTAACGTATATTTAAATAGAACATTTTATCTAGCATTTTGAAGTAGTAGAATTTACCATTTGTTGTTTTCACTAAGAAAGATTGGGTTGAGCCGCGATCGACTAGACTCTACATATATATACTATATATATATATTGAAAATAGCGCTAATTGGTAGCCCCAAACCCGAGCCCCCTTTCCCCCAACAAACAAACGTTGATGTTTAGTAAGTAAAATGCCACATTGATCTAAAATCGGAGAAACCCTAGGCTGCTGCTGCTGAGGACCTATAGAGCACACAAGAACCACCACAACAGATCAACTTCTATATATAAATATAAAAATATAAAACCCAAGAACACATCTCATCCCGATTCCGAATGGAGTTTTTATACCCTTCTGCTGGACAGGACCAGACCAGAGCAGAGCAGATCAGATCAGATCAGATCAGATCAAATAAGATTTTATAGGATCAGGACCCTTGTAAGCACCCGCCGCGCTTCCCGCCCACCGACACCAACGCCACCACGCCTCCAACTCCACCCGCCCCTAGAATAACCCTACTTAAGTTTGCTTTTGTTCCTAGAAATTGATTTATTAAATACTACAAATACGAATTCACAGCTCATTAATCTAACGACCGATATAAATCCGGCTGCGAAAATAAACCTTCAAGTTGTGAGTAAATTGTATCTAAATCAAAACCTCCCCTCTCCCTAAAAAAAAACTGCAAATTCTAATTCTAATGCAAAATGCAAAAGTCAAACTAAAAAATCCCTCAAAATATTATCACTTTTGTTTGTCGCTCTGATCCGCATGTGTGACTTGATCAAAATTTGTATCTTGCTTTTGTTTTCCGCCTGATTTCCTTCCAGCACCCACCCACAATTTATTCGAAATCTTCGTTTTTTTTCGTTTTCGATTTGTGTAATGCCTAATTCCGAGCCACCGCCCCGAATCCATGGCCACAATGCAATGCCTTATGATTTCATAGCCTGTCCGACCAAGTGCTTGGTACTAACCCCGAATGATTTAACTCTGCAATCCTAGTTTAAGACTCACTCCGGCACTTTCTCTCAATCACTCTCTCTCTCTGTATCTCTGTGTGTGTAAAGCTTCGCTGAATGGACACTCCAAAACCGCAATACTGCTCAAAAAACAAAACGATCTATGATCGAATCCTTCCGTCTGTTGCTCCTCTCTGTAACTCTTTCTCTCCCACTCACTGTGGATTCCCTGCCTCAAAATAAAACCCAAAATATGCTTATGTGAAGGGTATAAAAACTGTACACTGTACACTCTTACACCGAGACACCAACAACGCAAACAGACACGCACAATGGTACTTTCTTCGCGGAGAAAGGTCGCTCGACACGTGTAAAACAGCTTCTTTTACACATATTTTCCTTTTGAAATATATGATTTTTCTTACCTTTTTTTATACAGGAAAATTGTACATTATATTCTGTCCAACTCTATCGCTGATTTATTGTCTTACAATCTTTACACTCAAGTTAATTACTTTTACTTTTCACACACACTGCCTCCGTACTCATACGCTCTTAGTACTACTCTGCAAGCCATGTAATTAGCCGCTAAAATACAGAAAAAAACGCTTTAACTAAATTCTTTGTAAACATCAATACAAGAAAACAAAAGGCAAACCAAAAAACAACTTAAAAATAAATCTTTGAAATCGACTTTCTTGACTGTAATCGTAAGTTCTTGCGTAGTAAACGATGCTTCTCATATTTGCATTCGACATTGTTTCCTTTTTGATTTCCATCTTTGTATTTTACTTTGAGATGCCCTAAGGCGTTTTGTACTAGCAATGCCATTTATCGAATTCAAATTTCAAATTCATTTTTCAGTATTTGATTAACATGCAAAACCAATTACCATTAACTACAAATTCTCTGTACTTGTAAACATTTAAAGTCCGACTTGTGTATATGTTTCGTTTCCACTCACTTGACCCCACTTGACCCTCTAAATATATCTCAAAATATATCTTCGCACGCACAGACGAGAATTGCCAACATCCTGGGCGTGGCCGGCACGGATGTGCCCATCAATGAAATAAAAAAGCTGCTATCGCCGTTCATGGTAAGTCTATATGGTAAAAACTATAAAATTTTTATTAATCTATGTATATTTCTTAGCTTGGCGTGAATGGCTATGCGTTTATAGTAACCAACAACGGTTATATACTATTCCATCCAGACTTTCGTCCAATTGTAAGATGATTATTATATAACTATTATATATATATTATTATGTGAATTAATTAATTTAATTCTAGTTCCAAGGCTACATATTGAAGCCTTCGTACAATAGCGTTGACATGATTGAAGTCGAGCTGTTGGATGACGATCTAGCCGCCAGAGAATTTAATCCAGTGCTGCTAAGGGTGAGATCTATATAATATTTTGTTTGATTAACGAAGAACCTAATTTTTTTTATCTCAACAGATAAGAGATTCTATAATCAATCAATCAACAGGCAGCAAATGGATGTTGGTCAAGAATCATTTCGATGAAATGGTAAGTTCCTTAAACATTTACATAGATTTATAAAAAAGAAAGCTGTAAAAAATAATAATAAATAATGTTCGAGAAATGCATAGTTTTTAAAATTGTTAGAAAGTTGTCTAAAATTAGGCATTGTATGTTTTGAGGTACCAGATTCACTGTTAACATTGTTTAATATTTTTTCAATATTAAGAAAGTATGTAGCCTAATTTTATACCACTTTTTTAAGGTGCTTTGAATCCCCCATCTAATTAGTTTAATTTAATTTAATAAGTAAATAACTCTATTTCATTACAGAAACGGGTAACTCGCATGAAGCGACAATACTACTGGACAGCCATCAAGAAGACACCTTTTACTCTGGTCATTTCCTATCCGGAGCAGTATGGTGTCAGTCGCTTGGACATTCGTACCGATCAGGAAATCCATCGCATGAATGTCGAAGGCACAAACTTGCGCAGCTTTTTTGCTGGCAAGAAATGGAAAATCCACCCAGATTGGTTAGTTATCTATATCTATATATTCGTAACATATCTTACTAGATTTATTACATATTCCAGGCTATTCTGCAAGCACAGCAACAGGACATTCAAGACGCCAGAGATCGAACTCCTGTACTTTCTCGAGCGCATGTCTGAGCCTGGCTGGCGATGGCCGGGCAGCCGTAGTGCTATGCCCCCAGAGCACGCTGCCGCCATGTTCTGTAAGTATCTAGAACCCTGAATATAGTCAGTCCCTAGCAGAAAACCTATATTTCCGATACTCAAATCGATATCGCTTCGATAAGCAGCCGCTTTCCCAGACTCTCTGTTATGCGTTTTGTGTTCGATGTTCTTCCGTTTTTGTACGGCTAGAAATGCGAAAATTACGATTGCGATTTCAATGTTCATGCAAATTCACAGCTAACAACTCATCAACTGGCCGCTATCCATCAATCAATGAAAAAGAAAGCTACTATTGTGAGTAACGAAAGTCAAAAGTCATCACAGTCACAGTCATAGTTGTGTGCACCCACCCAATAATAATATCCAAACGCACTTTCAGTAGCACTTTCAGTTCTCCTCGACCTCAGCACCTGCACAGGGGATATTATGTAGTGTGATCCTAACTCAAATTAAATAATTTCGTATGGAAATTCACCTGGGAAGGGTTTGAATTTCTCATAAAAATCATATTATATCTAATATTAAATGTTTTTCGAAGCCAGTGCGTTGTGAAATCTTCGATATATCTTATTATTCCATTTATAAAGTAGAACGAATGGAACTAGTATTTATATTTTTGGAAAGCAAACTTGATTTTTGGAGTTCCCCTACAACCATTTCAGATTATAGCTCTGGGAAATAATACCAAATAGATTGGGCCAGTTTAAAACTATAATTGTAACCTTAAATTGCAAACACAAGTATGATTATCACGTAGTTTATTGACTTACTCCGTAGTTAGCTGAAGAATTTGCACACTTAAATCGTTGTTGCATGTCACGAAGGACTAAGAAGTCCCTCACATCAATGCCAAAAATACTTTGTGTTATCAAAATAAAATGTTCTAAAGCAAGTTTTGCCACTGCGACCACTACTTAGCCATGTTCTTGGCCCGTTTTGATGATCTTCTTTGGCTTTCAGGCGATCGGCAGCTGATGCAGGCTTTGGTCTTTGATGCCCACGCCACCGACTGGTACGCCAACACCACCAGCTTCATGGAGGACAAAATCACGTAAGTAACGTTCCCGACTCGTTCGGGGATCTATAGCCATGCTGGGCTTGACTTGGCAGACACCTCCAGTACAGTCAACGCCATGGCCGCACATATTAACCATTTTTTATTTCTGTGTACGCCCTTCTTTTCTCACTTTTATTTGCATTTTATACCGATTCTTTGTGTCGTCCTCCTCGTCGCTGTCGTTTAATGTATTTCTCATATTGAATTTTTGCACCCACAACTCTCCAACTACTTTGAATATATATATATATATCTATATGTATGAACTCTTGAATATCTATTGAACTCTTGATACCACAAAACATAATGCCTCTCCATTATGAAATACCAAACCATTCACGAGTCTAGCACAAGCGCATCAAGCCCAATAGCCGTTCTAATGGGTTTGCTGCCAAGGTAAAAACAACAATAAACTTCGATACTCAATCCTTTAAACTAGTCTAAGTTGAATCTTCTTTTTCTTTTAATTAACATATCGTGTTTCTTCGTTATGATAATATTACCATCTGTTCTGTGCACAGGCACGAGTTCAAGCAGCGATTCGGAGTCACTGTTGCCTTCCTGGCCACCCACAGCGGCCTCACCCGCTGGCATGAGTTTCACTCGAACAATGCCGAAGAATCTGGAGCCGGGTGAGTCCTGAAAATCTAGTGAGTAATCTCCACGGGATTGGTATTTATATATATTTCTCTTGCAGCGAAACATTTAGCAAAAACAACACGCGGGCCATCGATGAGATTTGGTACAAACGCGCCGTCGACCAGCATTTTGTGCGGGGCGAAAGCTTCGTCTACTCGGTGCCCTTCGATGCGGGTGGTGAGTCGATATCAGATATATAATTACCCAGATTTTAGATAATAAATAGCAATTAAAAGATGTCCAAGGGTGTAACAGCTACAAGAGAAATATTTATAATTAGTTAGGGATAACTATTATGTTGAGAAAGGAGTCAAGCTACTTTTAAGATCTTCTTGAGCTACCCAACTTGAAAGTATATTTAACTTATTGTAACTTCTACCTGCAGAGAGCAATTCGGAGATCCTGGTTACGGCCAGTCATGCCGTCTTCCACAGCGAAGGAGGAAAGTCGGCACCTGCTGCAGTCGTTGGCTTCCAGTTTCAGCACTCGGCACTCTACAAACTCTTCCACAACATCACCGGCAATGTGAGTAGTGACACATAAAAGACATTTTAATAAATCGTTGGCTAATCTGATCAATCTGATTCCCCCTCAGGCCTGTGCCGTGGATGACAAAGACTGCTATATACTGGACAACAATGGCTATGTGGTCATCTCGACCCGAGTTCACGAGACGGGCAGATTCTTTGGCGAGGTGAACGGAGCGATTATGAAGCGGCTGCTGGAGGAGAATGTGTACAGGCGAGTGGTGGTCTACGATTACCAGGCGGTTTGCTTCGAGTCCAAGAACGACAACAATGCCTCTAGCATGCTTCTTTCGGTAGGATGAACTTGATTAATATATGTTATACATGGGCAGACGAACCTCTATAGCCATGGAGAATCGTCTGAACTAGCTACACATAGACCTCAATTCTAATAATCCATTTTTACAGCCACTGTTCCACCTACTGCGCGTGGGCAAATGGCTGCTGCATACGGCGCTGTGGTATATTGTACAACTGTTGCAGTGGGCGCCCGGAGTGTCCAGCCACTATGCGGACATGTACGGCGACTCCAATGACACAGAGCCGCCGCCAGCGCCGCCGCCAGAGCCGGAGCGTCATGCCCACGGCAATGGCAATGGGGGGCATGGGAAGAAGAACGATGATGATCACTGGTTGCGGTATCTAACGCTCCACCGGACGCGGCTCAAGCCCTGCGACATGAAGCGTGAGCTGTACACGCTATTTAACGAAACGGACAACGTTGTCTACAATATGACAGCCCATGCATGTGAGCGGCCATTTGTCGTCCTGCCCATTCCGCTGAGCAACCTCTTATTACTGGTCATCGACCAGATGTGTCCGCGGGACGCCACCCTCGTCCTGACGGTCAATCCGCAGCACATCGACTACCACCTGTCGATCAACGACTCACTGGCCTGCTTCAAGCAGTCCCGCGAGTTCAATCGCGTGCGACCCCAGAGCTGCATCAGTCGGCATGCGAACGTAAGTCCTTTGGATGTCCTATTGCAAGGAGGGAGCTAGCTTGAATATTATATATCCTAAAGTAGGTCAAGGAATGTAACTGAATGTCAGTTCCTAAACCAATTTCTTATAAACATTTATTAACCACTCTAGCTAACTCTTTCCTACTTCCAATCTGAACCGAATCTTATATATATTTTAATCCTTTGAATTTCCTTTGCAATTTCCAGGAGAGCAGCATCAAGCTGTGCGGCAAGGCCTGCTCCGTGTACGCGAATCTGGGGCTCCTGCTCCTCTGCCACATACTGAGTCGCTGGCTGTAACGGCGGCCCACGATGGGATTAGCTTAGATCTAGGCAATATATATGTTTTTGTATTATATACGGAGAGCCATCCGGAGGGGAGATGGAAATTTTTTACTCTAACGCTTGAGCGCAGTTCAATATTTTTCGGTCACCTAGAGAAACTTTTCCAAATTAGTCCTTAAGTAGCTAAATACAAGTATCCGTTTCGACCTCTGCGTTTGCTGTTGAGAGCGGAACAACACAGTGAACACGGACAGTGTGTGCCGCCTGGACTGGGCTGGGCTTATGGTAGACCTTCCAATAGACAGAACAGAATATATATATTATATATGTATTTATTGTGTACATGAAACTGAAACAAAAATTCCAACAACGGCCTTAAACGACTCTCAAACAACAGATCTGACAAGCTGAAAAAAGCCCAGCGAGGTGACTAGAGTTATGGCACACACTGTACCACCATAAATGCCGACTACTGCCCATGGTTATGTGTGTGTGTGTGAGATAGTGTGCGCGTGAATGTGAGCAGGTGTGAGGTGTAAGGTGTGAGGTGTGAGGTGTGCATGTTAATCCTAATCTAAGATGGCCACATTTGTAAGTAACACTTAGCTACGAGTTTATGTTTAAATAACGGATCAAGGAAACCTATCGGTGGTGTAAAGGCGACGAATGAATAATGGAACCATTTAATTATATATATATATATATACACACACAGACACACATTATATACGATATATATACCTACGAGTACTACGCCCAGTACCAACCAACCAACCATACATGCTAACTAATTTAAGTAGCTTTTGTATATTTGCTTAGCTTAGCCCGTCGGAAAACCGAAACCGAAACTAACCGAAACAGAAAAGTTCAGCCTTGGAGAAAACTACATACTTTTATAGACAAATTCGTTAAAGGATGGGAAACCACTAAGACAGAAACGGAAACCAAATCTAAACGCATTGTTTTTTATATACACTGATGATGACGATACCTAGCATTACCCACAAGTACCTACATATTTGAGAAGAAACTAAAAAAAAAAACAACAAAAAGACAAAGAAACAAAAATGATAAATAAATCAACTTTTTATTACTAAAGAAATACTACTTGATACGAGCCACAGAACTGAGCCGAGAACGGAGACGATTGAGTAATAAAAACAAGCAAGTAAACAGCATCTAGTGACTAAATTATTATTAATACTACAATTAAACATTGACTAGTTGAAATTTATACCAAGACAAACTCGAATGACATCTTAAAGGCAAACTCTCAGCCGAGGGATAGAGAGGATCTCCGGAGCAGAACTTGCTAAGCTTTAGCCCCCTATGTCGCCCATGGTAGTGTAATCAACTTGTGCCATTCGAACTGCCTAGAATTTGTTATTAACTATTTAATACTAAAACTCATTACGCGTTTTTTAGATGCGACTAACCACAGAACTCTGTTAATCCTCTCGCAGGTTGTTTCCATTCCTTATTCATTTTGTATATTCAGATTGACGATGATATATAGGGTAACGAACGAAAGCGAATATCAAACTTATACCAAGCCTGCGCCTGCATGCCTCTACACCGATCTCAATACTCAAATTTAAACTGCAACTCTCCTCACGAACTCGAACGAAATGAAACAAAATGAAAAGAAAATAAAGGGAAATACAAATACAAAATACACACTCGCTGGCAGCCACAATTGTACTACATTACATAAACATATTTCAAATTCAATCAAATACAAGTAAAAAACCATTTGTCTAATGTGCTAAAAGAAGAAACTGATAATAAACACAAAATAATTTCGAAAATCCAACTAAATCTTTTTATCATCTTTGGGGGAAGCTTGTAGGATGCTTGTACATAGCAGGAAAGGCATGGTAAAAGAAAAGATAATGAGATGCGATGCATACAAGACTTCATGCATTTAAACTCTCATCAGAAATGAATACAAGTAAAAAACCATTTGTCTAATGTGCTAAAAGAAGAAACTGATAATAAACACAAAATAATTTCGAAAATCCAACTAAATCTTTTTATCATCTTTGGGGGAAGATTGTACGATGCTTGTACATAGCAGGAAAGGCATGGTAAAAGAAAAGATAATGAGATGCGATGCATACAAGACTTCATGCATTTAAACTCTCATCAGAAATGAATACAAGTAAAAAACCATTTGTCTAATGTGCTAAAAGAAGAAACTGATAATAAACACAAAATAATTTCGAAAATCCAACTAAATCTTTTTATCATCTTTGGGGGAAGATTGTACGATGCTTGTACATAGCAGGAAAGGCATGGTAAAAGAAAAGATTATGAGATGCGATGCATACAAGACTTCATACATTTAAACTCTCATCAGAAATGAATACAAGTAAAAAACCATTTGTCTAATGTGCTAAAAGAAGAAACTGATAATAAACACAAAATAATTTCGAAAATCCAACTAAATCTTTTTATCATCTTTGGGGGAAGCTTGTAGGATGCTTGTACATAGCAGGAAAGGCATGGTAAAAGAAAAGATAATGAGATGCGATGCATACAAGACTTCATGCATTTAAACTCTCATCAGAAATGAATACAAGTAAAAAACCATTTGTCTAATGTGCTAAAAGAAGAAACTGATAATAAACACAAAATAATTTCGAAAATCCAACTAAATCTTTTTATCATCTTTGGGGGAAGCTTGTAGGATGCTTGTACATAGCAGGAAAGGCATGGTAAAAGAAAAGATAATGAGATGCGATGCATACAAGACTTCATGCATTTAAACTCTCATCAGAAATGAATACAAGTAAAAAACCATTTGTCTAATGTGCTAAAAGAAGAAACTGATAATAAACACAAAATAATTTCGAAAATCCAACTAAATCTTTTTATCATCTTTGGGGGAAGCTTGTAGGATGCTTGTACATAGCA